>PVIC010008428.1:0-48208 GCA_004025085.1 Thryonomys swinderianus | reverse complement strand
TGCGTAGTGTTTCTTCTTGAGAAACATACTGAGCAGAAACTATGAAGAGTATTAGAATACTGCTCAGAGATTTTGGGGGGATTTCATCTATATAGGTAATGGTACTAAAAACTTTATGTACAGCTTGAGAATGGAGATTTTTCTCCTCCTCGATAGGTCAGGAGAACTGGAAGAAGGGAAGATGGAAGTAAGTTTTATTGAGTGTCTGATATGCACAGGGAATCCTACATACAATAGATTACTTATTCTTAGGCCAATGCTGCAAGTGGGATATATTGATGAACCAAGCACAGCAATTCTCTTTCTTTCTTTCTTTCTTTCTTTCTTTCTTTCTTTCTTTCTTTCTTTCTTTCTTTCTTTCTTTCTTTCTTTCTTTCTTTCTTTCTTTTCTTTTTGTGGTACCGGGGGTCAAACTTGGGCCCTTGTATGTCCAAGGTTGGTGCGGTACCACTTGAGCTAAATCCCCAGCCAGCAATTTTTTTATGTTTTAATTTTTTGTTATTAATTAATTGATTAATTTCAGTACCAGGAGTTGAACCCAGGGTCTTCCCACAGGGCTCCACCTCTTGCCCTTTGTATATTTTATTGTGGGACAGGGTCTAGGTAAATCCCTAAGTTGGCTATCTGTGCTCACACAGGTATCTGTCTTACGTCAGCCTTCCAGTGCAGGGCTTAGCAAGTAGCTGCTTCTCCAGTGACAGACTTGAAATTTGGATTTAGTTCCAACCATCTCCAAGCTACTTGCATTACTTGGTCATACAGATGAGCTGGAAACAGAGCATTTCATCGCTGGATGATGGTTCAGGCCTCAAGGTCAGATTGTCCACCCTCCCCAATATGTTGTCTCTGCATAATAATGAAGTGGGGTCCACCTAATCATCATCATTGTAGTAACTAATGTTTGTTAAACTCTGTGCAGCTCTTACAGCATTTAACTCTCACAACCACTCTGAAGATAGGAAGGTGAATTATCCTGTAGTGTAGAGTCTGAGGTGTGGGACTAAAACAACCAAGCTTCACTCACATAAGCACAAACTCTGTGGACTTAAGCCATGGAGATCTGAATCTAACACGGGGGGGGGGGGGCGGGCGCCGTAGCTTCCTCCCTGCACAGTCTGGCTCTCAAGTACCTACGCGAGGACATCCTTAAAGCAAGCACATGAGCTCTGCAGTAGACACCGGCTTAGCCTGGCAAGATGCTGGCCTCAGTCCCTAGCACTGGAAAAAATGAAAGAGCCCTTCTATGACAGACACAGAGAATCTATTTGTTTTTGGTTCTGCTTGTTGTTTTGTTTGTTTTTGTTTTTCACTAACCTTCTCTTTGGTCCGGTGTTTCTTTTATATGTATTTTGATCTGTTCATGAAGGAATTGCTTAAGCTGTCATAATAGGCTGTGGAAAATGTTATCTGGGTTTTCCCCTTGACTGGTCCCTAATTCAGAAGGTTTTCTCCTAAGTATCCTGTAAAGATTCCACTAGGCTTAATTTACAGGGCCATGAGCCATGAAACGCAGTTCTTTTTGGGATAGATTTCATTTACAGTCTTGTAGGAGAGATGACTCATAAATAAATCGCTCCTTTTCCTTGTCGATTTCTGTGTCTGTCTTCGGGAATGCACGGTTGCCTTAAATATCTGGGAAGAAAAGAAATTGGATTTTGTGTTACTGACACTATTGCTTCTTCCTCTCTCTTTGATACAGGCTGAATATTTTACCCTTTTCTTTTGCCTGGAAATTTGTATAGCCCTTAATAAAATTATTTCGTGTATGGTACTTTATACAAAATGACATTATTAATATTAAAATGATAAATATTATGACTCCTGAAATGATATGTTTTGATCACACTTTAACTGTGGCAAAACACTTCTGAAAGATCTTTTTGAATATTGTTATAACCTTAAATTTATATTCCGGCCCAGAGATGGGTCACAAGGGGTGCCATTTAAAAAGATGCAATCCAACGATTTCTCTCACAATAGTCTTTGATACAAATTATAAGAGACCCTCTGATAGATGCATAGTAACTATGCTTCAGAAGAGATTTTAATCTTTTCCCCCCCTGGCGTATGAGGCAAGTCTTGAATGGATCTTTGGACAATGACTTACACTGTTGAATTTTCATGTCGACATCACTTTAACTGTGCCAGACACAGGCTCCTTCTTCCACATCGGAGGGCAGGAGCCACATGCAGCGCTCACTGCACCCGTACAGTCTGATGGGATAGGATGAGGTCAGGGCAGGCCTGACCCCGGATAACACGCTGATAACCCCCACGTGGCCACCAACGGTCACGTTGAGTGACACGAACCACTTCCTTTTCCTAGAGTTCAGTTTCCACCTTAACGCAAAAGAAAACTTGAATCTAGTGGTTTCTAAAGACCACTGAACATGCTACAGTTTGATGGCTCTTATGAATGGCCCTAGGTGAAATGCACAAGCAGAATTGCCATTTTATTGTTCTTTTAATTGGTAAGGTTTTGTACATTTTATTGGGGTGGGTTAATGATACACAATTATGTTCATCACGGCAAACTGGTTCATGGATATATTGCGTCCCACCTGATTTCTCTCACCCACCTTGTGAGCTGGGAGCTGAGGGGTTTTGTACCAGCACGTGACCACAGCGTCTGACCAGTGGCCAATGTTTCTTGAACTTTCGGGTGAGTTTCCCAGAGCAGCCCTAACAAATCATCCTTACCTGGGTGGCTTAAAACAACTAGAATTTATACTTTCACAGTCGTGGAGTGAAGAAATCCGAAGTCACAATGTCGGTGGGGCTGTGTTCTTTCTCAGGGTTCCCGGGCGGGGCCCCTCTGCGGGCTCCAGATGGCACTTGCCCCGTGGCCGCACAGCCCCGCTCTGCCTCTGTGTCCGCACAGAGTCTCTCCGTACGTCTGAGTCTCACGTCCCCCTTGCCCCATCCGGGCTGATCTCTCAAGATCCTGCTCTCAGTGAAGATTCTTTTGCAAATAATGTCACAGTTACGCACCACGGTGAGACACGTCTTTCTGGGATCACCGCTGAACCCCGTGAGGACAGCAGCAGTGGATGACACAAAGGCTGTGAGCTGTGGGCCTGAGGTCACAGCAAGGGCTCCATGGTCAGCAGCCAACATACTCTTGAGTTTTTAGTAACCCGGAGCAGAAACCGGATGTTCAAGCCGGGGAGGAGGCCCGGGGTTTGCAGAACGGAACCAGGAGAGCTCAGGGGAAAGAGGCCTTTGCGATAGGAACTGAGTTGAGCACAGGATGCAGAGCATCCTGAGCCCTTGATGACACTGGCGGTGGCAGCTGGCGGGAGACTGGGACAGGGTTGGGTGGCGGCTAGAGAGGTGGTTTCTGATCCAAAATATGGCTCCGCAAAGGATAGACAGAACAACAATAAACACAGCAAACCAGAAACCAGAATTATTCATTGATAAATATTTGTAGTACTACTAGCAGGTGCCACTTACTGGGTGCTTACTGGGTGTTCGGAGGCTCTGGGCTAAGTAGTTTTATTGGCATCACCTTGTTTAATTCTCACAGCAGCCCGTGAGATAGACTGTAGTCTTTGGTGGAGAAGAGTGTGAGGTTGCGAGAGGCTCAGAACTTACTTAAATCTCCAAATTCTGGATCCTACGATCTCCGTTGTGAGTGCCCTTCTGCCTGGTCTCTGCCTGAGCGGATGGGTGGCGATCTACTCCTGCCCGGGGTCTCAGCTGGTTCCTGGGGGTAGGAGGGCGCGGTGAGTAGACTCCTGGAGAAGGGAGATGCAGACCCGAGGGCCTCGGTCAGAGAAGCAGTGGTTCTGGTTGGAAACCGAAGCTGGAACGGAGCTGGAGAAGCCAGCAGACTGGGTTGTGGGGCACAGCGTGGCTGTGAGTCAGCTTAGAGGTGGCACCGACTCTGTACAGGCACTTCCTGGGGTCTAGTTCGTGCCACTGCTCATAGGACAGTGGTTGCAGCCAGGCAGGTGCTCTTGTAAAGGGGGTGCCTCCGTGTCTGTGTATGAGGGGGATTTCTCCTCTGGGAAAGTCTTCATGTAGAGGCTTTTTGCCACTTCTTACTTCCCATCAAGATGGACTCGAGTGGGCTGGATGTAAGGGGTGGACTGGGGGGATGGGGAGCTGTCCTGTGGTCCTGAGAAAGTAGAGGAAGGTGAGGAAGAGGGGGCAGCCAACAGGCCTGGTGTGTGTGTGTGCATGTGTGTGTGTGTGGTGTGTTCTTCAGTGATAGAAAGACCAGGAGGATTCGGTGGACGACCCAGGTAAGGACAGGGACTCTGAATCTCTTCTGAGATTGGTCCCCTGGCTTCTCGATCCTTCCGTCTCTGAGTCTTTTTCCTCTGTAAAAAGTTAGGACTTGAGCAAGTTCCAAGAATTTCTCAGAACGAACTTATTAGCACTTTAGTTGTATAAATAAGTATTTTAATTTTTGTGGCGCACATTAAAGTTGGTGGATGGGAGATTGTCAGAATTCTTAATCGTCATGAAATATGCTCTTAATAATCAGTCTTATTAAATCTAAATGAAATGCCTGTATGAGGCCTTATTTTACTATTTTCTGAACTCACTGCAGCTTTTTTATCTTAAGCAGCAACTACAGTCATTCTAAATCATCATCAAATTAACTATTTATGCTCCCTTTCACCGCCTTCCACTTCCCCCGCTCTGCCTCTCCACCAGCCTCTCCACAAATCTCATGTTTTATGGAGAAACAGTCACACCCTTTGTGCACTGGAAGGGGAGCTGGGCAAGGAGCAGAAAAGCCCACTGGGGCTGCAGGGAGTCTGGGGACCTGAGGGGAGCCCCAGCAGTCCACCCTGAGAGGCTGATCTGCTTCCACCTTGTGATCCTCTTGGCCAGAGGCCAGCGACAAGGTAACTCCTCAGCTCAGATTCCCTCCGACGTGACCCGGAAGAGGGGAGCAGGCTCATTGTTCAAGACCTTACCTTTCTTTTTTCTTTTGCTTTCTGGAGGCTGAGCGGGAAATTTCCAATGTAGGCATTTGAGTTGGCTAAAACCAATGGGCAGATAGGATGCAATGTCATTTCAGCCAACAGTAGGGATGAGTTTTGCCGGTGTCCTCCTGAAGAGCAGGGAGCCAGAGTCCAGAGTTTTAGGTTGTAAGTCTGGCCAAATTCCACCCCCACTCTGTGGGGAAACAAGCTGAACTTCTACTAGAAGAAAAGCAAAGGGCTAAGAAGTAGTGTGTCACGGGGGAGAACAGATCTCTTGTCCTAAGGTAACAGCATCTTGACACAGATCCGGCCTGAGATTCCTGCTCTGTGTCCGCATCCTGGGCGGGTGAATGCGGCACCACTGCACAACTCGAATCTCTGCTGCTTCCCCTCTCCTGTCATCATTGAAGCAGCTCCGCCCCAAAGCCATCTTCAGGCCTTTGCCTTTGGGTCTTGTTTTCTCCCTCCTCCAAGGGTGGGTCGATGCCGGAGGTCTGGTCCAGGTCCCTTGCTGGCAGAAAGGCCACCCAGGAAGAAGGGTTCACATTTTTCCAGGGAGACATCAACTTAGTAATAAGTCCTCTGAGCAGGGCAGCTTCTTGTCCACTACTTGGTCTTGAAAAAGGAGAATTTCTTCTAGTGGCAGGCAGAGAGTGCGAGTTAGAGGAGCTCTGAACATCAGCCTCCCCTGTACTCAGTAACCTAAAGTAAGGAGAGGCAAAGCCACTTGCACACACACGTGACTTTGTAAAGGTCACCTTTCCAGTCTCAGTCTTCTCATCTTTAAAATGGGTACAATAACTTCTCTGCCCCAGGAGCAAGTGAAAACAGGCATATGAAATTCTTGACCTATGAGAGTGCTTGGTAAATGCCCCTTCCTTCTTTCCTCGTGACACTAAGTACAATCAGTTAAGGGTCAGGGTTCTGGACTATGTCTGGCACCTTTCAGTATGACCATTAGAGAGCGATGGTAGAACCTGCATGGGCAGCACGGTTTTGTGAACTGAAGTTGTCAGTAAATTGGAATAAGGGCAAGATCAGCTAGTTTTACACCATGGAGCTGGGAAGAAGGTTCCTGGGCATGGACGTGAGTGGGACCCCAGGGGTTTGGATGAGGTCAGCAGTGTTCCAGGAGTCAGAACATTTCTGTTCTCCTCTGGCCCAGCTCAGAGGAGCCTGAAGCTAACGTCCAGCTGTGAGGGCCCCGCAGGAACCAGTGGCCAGAGTCCCCGCATCCTGGTCCTTCACCGGCAGCTGCACACCAGGCCTCGACCTCAGGTGCCTGACCAGCTTCCTGGCCAGCGCTTCTCTCCTCTTTCACTCGTTCATCACTTCACAGCGGTTCCCTTCCATGCTAACCCTCGGGGGACATCACAGTGCTCAGCAGAGTGTCGAATAGCCAGGCTGTCCAGAGAATCACACGGCAGCTACATGGTAGAAAGCCACACTGAAATACACGTAATGAGTGTGGGACTCCCGAAAGCCCCTGCGTGTCCACAAATACAAGAAATGGATTTGCTGTAAAAAACTGGCTGCTAAGAAGGTTCTGCTAGAATCACCCATAGTGATGGAAAAAAGAGATTGAGCATCTGGAAGCGGAGTGTATGTCCTGACCTGGGGCTCGGGAGAAGTCCCTCCGCTTGTGTGAGCGCCAGCTTCCGCCTGTGTGACCCTGGAAACGTGTGCTTTCCTTGTGGTTTCTTCAGATTAGAGTCAGCGAGTCTCCTGCAGACACCCAGGCCAGGGCCTGATGTACGGCAGGAGCCCCGGGATCTGAGGCTGAGACTTAGAGGGCGGTCAGAGCAGAGGGGGGTCAGAGCTTCCAACACACCTCCAATCAGACAGGGTCCGGGCAGCGTGCCTTGGAGCAGATGGTTCGTCAATCATCCAAATTAAATTACACGCAAAGTCCCCCCCTTGCAGGTCGTTAGGGGAACTTAGATCTCCTCGGTATTTCAGCTCTTTCCCTCGACCACCCACTGTGTACTTTGTTTCCCTTCGGTTTACCTAATCTTCACCTCTTTGAAGTGCCAGGGGAACCCTGCCCTTGTGGGTCTAGTATTTTATTGATGAAAGGATTAGGACATCTATGGCCCGCAGAAGGGACTCCGCTATGCAGAATCAGTATCTGTCTTAAGTATCATCTTGATCAAGTGCCTGACGGAAATACAGACAGACTCGTCTTCAGTTTCCTCAGTTTTCCTCTTGCCTTTAGTGGCTTCCCTTTAGACAGTGGTGATCGGTTTCTTCGGTAGAGCCTGGGAAATGAGTGTGAAAGAGCGGCGGGCGGGCAGCTCTGGGCGGTTTGTGACTCCTCTTCTGGTGGTCTTCTTCCCACCTGGCTGCATCTCTTAACTGTACGCTCAGAAAGAGCCTCCGGAAGGGGTCAGCCGGGAGCCACCCGACCTCACCTCTCCGCTGTCTCAGACGAGCGCCTTGTCCACTTCAAGCCGGTGCAAGCAAGCCGCACAAAATACCCTCCACGAAAGACGAGGAAGGAAGGGAAACAGGACCCGCCTGTCTCCGTCTCTTGAGTGCACTTGGCAAAACCTGTGACTGTTTTATTTTCCTCACTAACCCTGTCAGCCTTTAAAAAAAATAAATAAATAAACGAGTTTGCGATGATGTGGCATCTTCTCCAGTACTTTTACATGCGTTGTGCCAGCGGGTCTTCAAGATTGATGCAGCCAGCCCGGTATTATTATCTTTGCTTTGTAGACGTGATGAGAACTGAGATGCATAGGGGCTACCGTCAGCTCGCACAGCTAGATCAGGAGGGAGAAGAACACAGCACCCACGTCCCCAGTGGGCCTCAGGCCGCTGTCCTGAACCTCGGCCCCCCAAGACACCAGCAACCCTCGGGGAAACGCAAGTGCCAGCTCTCGGCATTCCTCTGTGCAGTTCCTCCCCGGCTACCTCGCCGCCTCATGCCCACTCGGAGGCCTCTTTCTTCCAGGAATGATTACGCAGAAAATGGAAGCTGACAGTGATAGATGCCCTTTTCCATTTTCTGCTAACGTGGCTATGAAGTCAGAGCCCATTTTAATGAATGTCCATTAAGGTCAAATTTGGAAAGCAGGTATTAGGAGTCATTGCTGCTAATTACACCCTGAGAGCTCTATTTGTATTTTCAAATTGGATAAAAATGTTAGTAAAATGGAACGTTTCGGCACAGGCTGACTCCTGGCTGGCTCTCCGAGGTTTCGGAGATGATCGGCTGCCCAAACTTGCTGAAGAATAATATTCTCATTCCTGTCTTTCGCCTCGAAGGTGAGCCCGAGCCACTCCCACAGGAGGGGCTGCTTCTCCCGTCAGTCTTTGGTAGATGCTGTTACCTCCGGGACCCCGGAGAGTATTCAAAGCGAATGGCCCTGTTCTATTTTCATCCCGCTCCTTCTAGAAATGAGAAACTGTAAATGGAGTCTTCCTGCTGACAGGTGGTTCCGTCAGAGTCGTCCATCTGCTGCTAATTATGGCAGCAAGAAAACTGACGCAGCCGAGTTTTCTGTGTATTTGCTAAAGACCTCCAAAGGTGTAACTGTCTTCCCAGACCACAAGGCCATTCGCAGCATCGCCTCTCTACAGCTTGTTAATGATTGAAATAATTTAAGAGTCTCGGTGGCAGAGAGCCTCTACCAGGAGGCTGCTCTGGTGAGGACAGGTGCGATGGTCTCGGTGCGGGGGAAGGAGGCAGCCTGCTTTCACAGCTCACGGTCTGAACTCACCGATGTTATCTTCTCCTTACCATTTTCAAGGCCAAACTCAGAGAGAGGCAACGTTCAGCCCTTGGCTACTTTGGTTCTCAGTTCATTTCTCTCTCTCTCTCTTCATGGTTTCATCTGTAAAATGAGTGCTAATGTCTCAGGTAGCCAACTCTGTTGGCATCTTAGAATAGGGAAATGTATTAGAAAGTGTCGTGCACAGTGTGTTATGCTGTGCAAAGGTTTTCAGCCCATCAACCAAACAGAAATGAGTGAGTGTGACAGGTCACATGATTAAATAATTTAGTATGAGAAGAAAGAAATTTTTCTTCACCTTCCCATAGTTTTCTTGGCCTTTTCTCATACAGAGACCAGTAGAATTCAAAACTTGCCTCCTTACTGGAGTTTGTAGAGAATTTTATGTATATCCCTCTGTTATTTATTCTGCAGTAATAAGTTTACAGTCACTGGCCCATCTCTGCTAGACTGGAAAAGATTTGAGGATAGAAATACATTATCTTACTCATATTCTTGCTTCCAATGCCTGGCAAAGTAGATGTTCAATAAATGCTAAATTGAACAGTGTAGATAATGAGCAGGTTAAATCAAGACGATTTTGGCTTGATGAGGTTATACCCAACATTCTTCTTTTTTTTTTTTTTTTGAGGCAGGGTCTTGCTTTGTAGTTCAGGCTGGCTCTGAGCTCACTATGGTGCCCAGGCAAGCCTTGAACTCAGCAATCCTCCTGTCTCTGCCTCCCAAGTGCTGGGATTACAGGCGTGAGCCACCACGCCCGGCACTGTGATATGTAGTTATTGACTGCTGGTGGGTGAGAGTCACCACGCCCAGCATTATATGTGGTTACCGGGGATTGAACTCAGGACCTTGTGCTTGCGAGGCAGGCACCGGAACCACTAAGCTAACCCTCCAGCCCCCCAACATTCTTCTTACTGAGTGGCACCAAATTTGTCAAACTCAGTCATTTTTGACGTATTTGATCATTTTCAGGCAAATTCTATAAAACCCCATTCAAAAAGACATACAGCTCCGTGGCACACAGTGAGCCAGGATCGATCCCCTTGGTCTGTTCACTGGATTTTGTCTTTGGATCTTACACAGTGCTCTGCACAAGACTGGTTTTCTGGTAGAAGACAGTGGCTGGGTGGTGTTCACTAGATGACTTCTGTTATGTCAAATACTCTGATGGATGTAACTTGAAAGTTAGGAATTGGTTCCTAGTTGAATGATTTCTAGGGAATCTGTAAAAAATACACAAATGAAATAAAAGCCTTGCATAGGATAATGGGGCACAGGGTAAGCATCCCCTCACAAAGCAAAAGCTGAGCTGACCCCATAAACTTCATGTGGCTGCTTTGTATCTGGGTGTCTGCTGACCCCGGGTAGGTAATCTTATTGAAATACATAGTTCATATGCTTTTCTATATATTCAGGATCCCACGGAAGGTGGTAAGAAAATGAGTTTTGGTAAAAATGACATCAATTCAAATACCCTAAACAGTGAAGTCTGAAAGAAAGCACAGAAAAAAGATTTGTCAGGGTAATGAAAAGATTTTTTTATTTCTGGGAATGTCCTAGTAGAGGAAACTGTTCCACTCACTATCGATTTTGCTTTTTAAATGTCTTATTGTGTGACACTTTCTACCTCCGAGGGCTCAGCGTTCTGAGAAATGTTGCACATCGTACGGAAGTCAAACGTGGCCACTAGATCAGAACTGGCCTCCTGAACCTTAGTGTTGTTTGGGATCTGAATTTTGAGCTAATAGCCTCGCCCTCTGGCCTCGGTGCCTCCTGTTCTGGTTTTATCAGCTTCTCACCTCTTGACCCAGTCTCTTGAATCTAGGGTCCATCGGCCTTTCTTCCTGGTGGTTGTTCTTGGCTGCTGTCCTGACCTCTTCAGCTGGCTGTGGAATCCTCCAGCCTCCAAAGCAGGATTCCTCTCCTGGGCATCTGGCCTCAGGGGTAAGATTTAGGAGCAATATAAGGTAGGTAAGCCTGATATTATGGAAACTTTCAGTTACAGGCCAAATCCTGGTTTTTCCTCTCATCTCTCCCACCCTCTAGAAGCGTTTCTAGCTTCTGCTGTACTGTTTCACAGTCACCAGCTGTGGGATTTCCCAAAATCTGCTCGTGATCAAACCTTTCTCTATGTCTCTGCGAGAGACATTGTTGTCCTTCTCGCTCCTTCCTTTCCTCCCTGATAATTGCAGAGATGGAGGAAAATGAAAAGGGCTCCTTTCTACTCAGGAAAGGTTTGGAGAATCCTTGACTCCTGTCTGTTTAGCATGAACTAATACTTGTCATAATGACAGTCCTTGTTTAGGGATGTTGTTTCCTTAAGTAAATGGTGGATTTCTTGGAGCACAGGTGCTTTCCCCTCGTGTCTCCCGTGCCGAACACAGTGCCCGAAGTACTACAGGACCTGTTCGTGTTAATTACGAAAGTCATCGTGTCTGTCACTTACTTCCTTGAGTGGCATCGCTCCCACCAAACACCTACTGAGAATCAAACATGTCTGTCTCTATTTCCTCCTTCCTTTAAGACACCCTTGTAAAGCAAGGGCACTGCCCTTTTTTCAAAATGACTTATTGAGAGAGTATGCCAATAATCCTAATATGGTGTATGGATGGTGTGTACAGCCTAACTAATTATTTTTGGATGATTTACATTTTAGCAAAGATTATTTCCATGATAAATTATACATTCAAATACACTTTCGGTAATTATTTTCTTAACTCTCCAGTGTGTGGCTTGCTGTTTTGAGAGAATACCTCCATTGTCACTTTCCTGTGGAGCTTTTCCAAGGTACATTTTGCTTTGCTAGTGTAGAAACAGCCTTCTTTGGCCATTAAGGATTTCTTGGCAATCCTGAATCAAAATGTCCCTGCCAGAACTTAATTTGGGGAATTGCATTTCTTCCCACTAATTAACTCCATTGTTTCAATTAGGAAAGAACTATTCTTTCCAGCCCAGAACACTGTCTCTGTACAGGAAGATGGCTTTGAAATGCTTTCACAATAAAGGGACACATTTTTTGTAGGAGGCTTACCCAGCATCCTTTGTGATCCTATTTTCAAGATGGCTGATGCTCTTTTTGAGGGTCAGTATGTTGGAATGAAAGGGTTAGGTAGAATTGGAAGTTACCTCAAAACAAGCCCAGAGGAAGCTGTAATAATTCTTACTGTCCCCAGGTAATAGAAAAAGGCTCAGTAAAGTAAAGTATCTGGTCCAAGTTCTTCATGCTAGAAAGTACGAGAATCAAGACTTGAATATAGGTCTGTTCTTTCCTTATATAAGCAAAGCATCTCTTGTGGGTTTAAGTGGATCTTACATCCTTGTAACTGGGCTCATTAGAAGTCAAATAACCAGCTGGGTTCATAGGTCAGCAGTAAAGCACGTTGTTAGCATATACAAGGCTCTGGGTTCAATTCAGAGCTTCCCCTCCTAAAGTAAAAATAGTAACTACCTGCATTACTAAAAGTCATGCCGGCTACTTGACCTCCTGATATAGTGAAGAGATACTTTTCATCTAAAGTATATAATGCAGTCAGCAATCTGAGATCTTTGGCAAGGAAACCTGAAATTGCTTCCTCTCTATTAATGCAAATTATTATAATCAACATCGGTGATGTATTTAATTGCTATTTGTAAAAACTACTTTCTATCTGCATTCAGCTTTGGAAAAATAGCTATAAATATTTTGGTGGCTTCTGACAGTAAATTAATTACAGTACTGACTTAAGAATGATTTAGAATCTTGTTGATCTGTTTGCTCGTGTTCCCAGATGACTGTACCCCTCTGAGCCAGGGATTTGAAAAAACAAAAAATCACTGGAAGACACCATAGCCCCTGCTCATGTCCCCCCATGTTGAAGATTTCAGTGTTCAGAGAGAATGAAAGATGGAGAAAGCTGCCTCTGTGGGCTCTCATGTGAGGTTCTGGGAGCTGGAAGGAGGAGGGATAATGTGAACTCTCTCTTTTATTCTCATTAGGGTTCTTCTCTCACACGACCCATGGAATATTAACTGAGCATGAGACATGGGGTCCAGGCTCAGGCACAGATTACATTCTGCTCAAAATAGGCTCTAACAGCAGCTTTAAGGGATCGAATGGTTCCATCAAAAGGATATTAACAGGAGACAAACAACTCCCCCTACGGGCCTCATTTTATGCTTCCCTACAATTAATTTATAGGTTATCATCACAGCGAATAGCTTGTCTTGACTTAATATTTTCCCTATGTTGACTCCTGCCTGTGTGAAGAAATATTTTTCTTTTGTTTCTGTTTGTTCTGCATCTGTAAATTATTGTGCTCTGTCCTCTGCTCTCATGACCTGGTGTAGGTAGGCCGGGGACGGTATAGTGGATGAACTTATGTTCCAGCTGCCACCAAAGACTGTCATCATTTAAACACCAGGTAATAGTTACTGTCTCCTGTTGATTCCAAAATTGTTAGTTTTCGGGGTGTTGAGAAACGAAGCACATATTACCCTGCTAGTGTTACGGCTTTTTGTCACCAATACCCACTGAACACCACTGATACCCGAGTGTCTCTTCTTACTCAGTATTTCCTCCCTAATACTACTGTTATTATGCTGATTCCAAGGTGAGTTCAGTTCTTGACCAGGGTCTATAGGGAGAAAACAATTTCACATCTATTATTCAGTTTGCCATCTTTTTCTTATGCATTAAGAGGAGGTGCTCTTCCCATTGAGAGATTGAGTACTATTCATACGACTGGACTATATTGTAAGGTCCTTAAAATCAGAATGGCTTTCTTTATGATTTCATCCTGCATGTGCCTAAAATTGCTCTTTAGAAACATAGTTGAGTCCAAGATCCCAAGTGTCTAAATTAAATGGAACAAAATAAATATCTATGGCTTTCTTTGGTCATCAACAAGTTACCTAGTGGAAGGTGCAGACGTGAGGTTTCAGCAAAGATGCTGACCCTTGGGAGTGAGGGGGGAGGCCATTCATGGCCACAGAGGATGGTCTGTCATTTCATTCATGTAACTGACATCTATTACATTCCTGGTACATTCCAAGTAGTGTGCTTAGTTGAATAGGATAAGGTCTGCAAAATTCCTCTGGGGATCTTCCAAGAATTATTTCTATAAAAATTAATTTCTAATGATTATTCCACAACACAGGTATGACCTAAATACTACAAAATGCATAAATATTAAATATATGGTTCAGGTGTTTGTACCATGGTAGCTTGGTTCACAAATGTACTCCTTCCATGATTCTGGGTGCAAATCAAACTGGATGAGAAGCAAATCAAATTCAGTGGTTAAATTCATTGTTGACTTTTATGCATCCAGAACTGTGAAAAGAATTAAGTTCATGAACTGAGGTAGCACTGATTTTATGTATTCAGATAACCACCACGAGATTAAGTTATCGGATATTTTCATCCCTCTGGAACATTCTTCCACGTTCCTCTCTTATTAGTTATTCCTACTACATAAATAATTCTGGCTTCTACCAGCCCATATTCAGTTTTCCAGCTTTATCGAAAGGGAACCACATAGTGCATACTTTTTGCGTGTCAGACTTCTTTGGCTTAATATGCTTTAAAGAAAAATTAATCCATGCTGTTGCATATGTCAGTAGTTTTGTTTTGTTTTTAAAATTAATTGTTGTATTCCCAGAATTACTTTTTGACATTACTTAAAATAGTATTGGGAAGACTCTTGAAGATGGCAGTGGCAGTGACACGGTTTTTAAATCTCTGGGGCCAGCCCCCCTGCACATCCGAATAACTGGGAGAGCAAGACCAAAAACCTACAACACACTGAGTGAAAACATAGCCACGTTCAGTAGCAAAAAACCAGGTCACATTTGCCAGATTAGCACGGCAAAGAGGATGCAGATGGGAAAAGAGAAGGACTTTGGATGGAGTGAGTCACAACCCTAAAGGACAACAGATACTCACTGGAGACCCAGCCGGCAAATCCAAGGAGCAGAGCCACGTGCAGGGGTGAGCTCAGCGGGCACGTGTTGGTGGTTAAGATGGATATGGCCAGAGAACTCTGGGATCTGGGTGTTCTTGCTATCAGCCATTCATACCTCCCTTGCGAGGTCAACCCCACACAGAAGAGGCACTTCCTGGAGAAGAATCAGAATCCCTTAAGTCAGGCAAAACAGGGCAAAAGAAAAGGGAAAGGAAGAAGATGATCAGAGCCAACAGGTATGAAGCGATTGATTGTACAGGAACAGAAAACTATATAGGAACAGGAAAGGGAATCTAAGAGATTCACTTTTGCCTTTCCAATATTTTTTATTTTTGAAAGTATGCCTGTATTTTTCCTGCCAATCACTGGTCTTGGCAAATGTGTTTTTTTTTTTAATATGAGAAAACAAAAAGAAATGAAGAGCAAAATAAAAGATAATAGGAAGCAGGGGCCAGAGATTTAGCTCTGTGATTCTGGCACCTACTAGCAAGCACAAGGTCCCCGGTTTGATTCCCCAGTAACCACATAAAACAATACCAGGCGTGGTAGATCCCGCTGACTGGCAATCAGTACCACATACCACAAATGCCGGGCTTGGTGGCTCAAGTCTTTAATCCCAGCACTTGAGAGGCAGAGGCAGGAGGATTGCTGAGTTCGAGGCTTGCCTGGGCTACATAGTGAGTTCAGGGCCAGCCTGGAACTACAAAGCGAGACCCTGTCTTAAAAAGAAAAAAAAAAAAAAAAAAAAAAAAAAAAAGGAAGCATGGAGATAGGTCTTTTTGAAATTGAAAGGGGATCTAGAATCTAAAAATTGTATCCTGTTCTGTCTTTGCTGTCTACTACAGAAAAGAAGTATATGATATAAAATATGAAACAACGATGGATTATGATAAAATCCCAGGCAAAAATGTTTAAGGAAAGAAACGCAAGGACTAAAGCAACATCCTTATGATAACACCAGAAACCAGAAGAGGATGCCTACAGAATAGATGACTATTGTAAGCTAATATTTCAATACAGATACGAAAAATCATGGAAGCTCTGAAAGAATGTAAAGAGGCTTAGAAAAAATTCATAAGTGATATGTTTGAAGAAAAGATAAAAGAAATGTTTGAAAGAATATCTGTATAAGCTCGGTAAGTAGAAATAAAATATTATTTCAGAAACAACCACAGGAGAAGGAACACAGGAGTGTATCAGTGCCACAGAAAATTCCTGAGGAGAAACAGGAGATCGAAAAGTGAAAAAAATGTTTAAGTCAAACAGAAATTAAGAAAGATCAGCAGTACAGAGAAAACAATATAGAAGTTTAGGGAGTAAAGACCCAATTCATGTATAAAAAGGATTTTCAAAGAATAAGCCAAAGTCTGAAACAGAATTAATATTAAAACCTATAACTTAATAGAAGTTTCCTAAAATAAAAGGTGACGGGAAAATCAACCCAAAGTGGCCACCTGGCTTGAGAATAAAAATAAAAGTTTTCCTTGAATGGACAGTGATATTTATCCCTACAAAAGAAAAAGTATCAGATGATTATTAGTCTTTTCAAAAGGAAAACAGGGATTTAACCTGAAGAAAAGGAGGAAACCTATTTAGAATACTCAAGGACATAGTGAGTTAAGAAGCTTACACCCAGCCGGGCTGGCATTCACTGTAAAGATCTACCAAAGTGTTGTCGACACACAAAGACTCAGCGAAGAGTGTTCTCATCCCCCTGAAGGAATCTACCAAATGACCAGAGACTTGGGCAGAAGATTAACGTCCAGCAGCGTCAGTCGAGATAAACTTTTATTGGCACACTTGGTCGTTTCAACTCTAAACAAAAGGCCTGAGTACAGATCTTCCACGAAACTGAAATTACAAGATCAAGGTGTAGTCAAAGACGAAACAGGTGTTCACCTAATTCAGGTCCTTTAGGACTGGGCATAAACTCATTCTGAATAAATATATCTTAGGGCAGACCACTTGGTGGTAGTGAAGCGGAAGCTCATCATGCCATGATGGAGGAGTAGCCACAGGCCAGTATAGCCAAAAAATATTAGAGAAGAAATTAGGAATCATAGAGGAACTCTCAAAGGCCCAATCTACCAGGAATCACAAAAGCCTGACCTGTGTTTTCTTGAGGAGAGGCACATAGCCCTGAAAGTATCTGGAGGAGAAAACAAGCAAAAGACATGTATGAATAGTTGGCTGTCCTTGGCTTTTATTGGGTTCCAATAATAAAACATTGGCAAAGAATTTCATGCAGGTTCGTATCAGTGGAGATTATCCCAAGTTATACCCACAGATGCCCTCTGCAAAACAAACTAACACCATGTCCAGCAAAGTTTCCATTAAGTAACCTTTTTTCTAGGAGTAGATATTTGTTCACTTGTTCTGATAAAATAGACCTGGTTAATTCAGCTGCAAGACATGACGTCTAAGGTCTTTGCGTAGGCCTGGGAGGGGTTTCTGAGATTGAAACATGTTACCCATTGTCCTCCCGTGAAATCCCACTGGTAATCTGGAGCCCTGGAAGATACATACGACATTTTTAAGATAACAGCTTTCCTTTGGTTACCAAAATGTGGTACCTTTCCACTGCAACAGTACTTCGAATTGGTTAAGCACATTTGACTCGAGAATCACACTCTAGAATTGGATTAGAAGTACTTCGGGCAACTTATCGCAGCTCTTTGACTGCGTTTATGTACACCCTGTATGTCTGATTTCTTCAGGAATGGCCATTTGGGGCATTTGGAGAAGCTGAAGCGCCCTGCGGTATGTCCTTGGTCCCCAAGTCCAAGGATTGTTATTGTCCACAGATTGTATTGCTTGCAGAAAGATAGGACATGGTCTGTGAAACTAATAGGCTAAATTTTGCTGAATACAGTGTTTCTTGGTTTTATTTATCCCCAAATAAGAATAATTTTGAGATTCTCTATAAATAATTTTATTAGAAACAACTTTTCTTTGGAATTGGACTGAAATAATCATGTCAGAAGCCAACCAACAGATGGTAAACTTTCTGTTTCTGCTGACTTTGGGCAGATTTTTCTTAAAGCTAACGAGGGGCTTCATGCCCTAAGATCTTGATGCCTTCCTCTACCTTTCAAATGTAACAGATCTGGGTCATTCACTGGAGACCCATGTTTATTTCTAGCCCACATCATCTTAGTGTTATCTCACTGTTTAATTACTACAAGTGATTAACGCCAGAAATGTTGAAACATGAATCTGAAATGATAGGAAATCATTAAATTCTGGTAACAATGGGCCCAACATAATTTCTTATTTATTATTTTTGGTTAAGCTTTGTTTTCCATTTTAAGCTTTCGGGACCCTGCAAGCTTTGTTTTTGTATGGTTATTTGTTTGTTTTCTGCACTTGGATAATTTCAGGACCATGTGCTACTTGTTAAGGAAGCTCAAGGTCATTGTATTTGTGACTTGAGGGTTTTTTTTTTTTGTGGTTCTTGGTAGACCAGATATACTTTGTGACTTCCTGTCTAACTTCTACTTTTTTCCCCTCTGTTGCTTTTTTTTTCTTCTCAGCAATATTCCCTTTCTCAAACATCTAACCTCACGATTCCACAAATTTTACTAACCACTCATTCTGTGATAGAGACTTTGTTAGCTATTCATTTTTCTAACTTAATCTTCATGGTGACTGCCTATATATGTTTTTGGTAGAAACATTCATTCCTTCTTTCTCAAAAGATGAGAAAGAATAGATTTATTGAGGTGATTTCTTGAGGCCACCAAAATTAAGTTATAAAATGTTAGAATGTAAGTATTCAGACAAACAAAATCATCTGGCTGTAAATTTGAAAAACGTCACTTATCAGCTGTATATTCACCTCTTGGACCTGTGTTTCCCATTTCCTAAAAATAAAGATAATCCCTCTGTTGTAGGGTCATAAGAATTATACACACACACACACATATGCACACACACAACATATATGCAGTGCATGATATTCTCCCCAACATGTAATAAATGTGTAATAAATACTAGTGATGCTTGTTAATTTATAAGAATATTCACTTTTTTGTTTTAAGTGCTTCTCGTTCATTGTAACAGACACAGTGTTTAGGGTCTGGGGTTAGAGATTTGGACTTGAATCACATCTCTACTACTTACCAGTTATGTATGTAATTTCTCAAGGTCTCAGTTTCACTGTCTGCAAAATGGGGATACTATCTATAGAGTGATTGGGAAGAGCAAACAAAACAGTACCAAGTACCAATTAAAATTTAAAAGTATCAGTGTCCAGGGAGCAGTCCTGTTATCTTTTATTTTGCTTTTCATTTATGTTTTCATTTTCTCATATAAAAAAAAAACCATGTTTGCCAAGACCAGAGATTGGCAGGGAAAATACAGGCATATTTTAAAAATAAAACACATTGGAAAGGCCAAAAAAAAAAAAGTCTTAGATTCGCTTTGCTGTTCTTACACATTTTTCTGTTCCTGTACAAGTGTCTAGAGTGTCTTTTCTGAAGGTCAGCCTACTGTTCAAAAAGATCAGGTGAATTCCTAGCCCCTTCTAGGTGAATTACTATTAAAACATCATAATGTCTAATCAGATAACTTATTTAGCTCAAAATTTTTACCTTTAATGCTGAATTTGTAGAAGGTACCAGGACCATCTGGGAAAATAGCATACATTCACTAGGCTAGATGTGTACACTAGGCTAAGATGGTGTACTCTTTGAAATTGTGTAGAAAAGTCCATTTCACGGATACTCTTTGATAGTTAATCCTTTAGGTTAGATGGCGAAGTTGAGTCCACAGAATGTTGAGACCTCAGATCGGAAGGACTGTAGTAATTACCTGGCTAGACTTTTATCACCGAAGTGTGTCCTGATTGGAAGGCACTTCTCTGTGGGTTCTTCTCCTTTGTGTTCAATTTCCTGCTGGAAAATATGCTCAAAACCACCCTCACTGTACCCTTCCCCCTTGTCTAAAGGATTTCCCTCACCTTGTGCTCCTGATTTATCTGTTGTGTTGGGGAAACTCTATAGTATTCTGTGTCTTTTTTTCTTTTTTCTTTCTTTTTTCCTGTTTCATTCCAGCCTTTAGCTTCTCTGGAATTTGTCACTCATCGGCAAGACAGAATATAACTCATGAATTCCATTCCTCATTAACAACTCTTACAAGCAACTCTGTGTTCCATGCTAGCTGGTGGAGGAGGTGCCAAGAAGCCATCATAAACAAGTAAACTGACAATAAATACTAAATTAATACTTGTCAAATAAGCTTTTCACCCCTCAAACAGAGGTGGCAAAATGCATTTCATCTTTACCATCCGTACCTATCAATTGCTAGCAGATTCCTGGTAGATTTGATGACCCTCTTCTAAAATTGGTTTATATTCAGAAAACAAAAGGCAATGGTATGGTATATGGTGGAACATTCTGGAAAGATAAAGGAATGGGGCCTTGTATCAGGTCTGAGAAGATTAGTGGAATTTTAATAGAGACACCATAAGTCACAGGAATAATTCACATGAGGGAAGCTTGGCACCACATTGTCTGCTGTAGCACAGAAAAATGCCTGGAACATGGCAGGTGTCCTCCTGAAGGTGGCGGAATTAGGTGCTGATCCCAAGAGGCTTTCTTCCAGGTTCGTATTTCAGGTCCAATACTGTAAGAGGTTAACATGATCAAAAAAATAACAGTTTTGAAGGATAAATTTCCTCATCTGATGCTGTCTGGCAGAGTGGGCAAAAGTCAAATGATCTGATCAGGTAATGGAAGAAATTAGTCAAGCAGCTAAAACCTGGAGGAAGATCTCCATGGGACTGTGGGTGGCTTTTTAGGCAATTATAAAAGATCTTAGCTGTAAAGGATTCTCTCCAGAAGGATATCTCACCCCGTGCCCTGAACACTGTCTATTCCAGCGATTTGTATTGGTAAATTTCTGGGTGGGTTTTATGTCCCATTTCAAGTGTGTGGGTTTCTCTCGTGAGGGTGTGGTGCCGCAGTGTCAATGGGGACAATCCCACCAAAGTGATCCCTGCAAACGCACAGTGGCACCAGCAAGGTACTCCTTCCCGTTAGGCCTTAGTCTCCAAGAATAAAGTGAAAACAGTAATGGTTCTGATTTTCCTGGGCCCATGGGAGGATCAAAAGAAATAACTCCAGTGTGTCAGGCGCTGTTTTAACCCCTCTACTTATGTGCATTAAATCATTTAAATAACCTGACATCTCCTGATAGTTGCTCATTTTTTTTTTCAGTTCTGTCAGGAAACTAAAACAGAAATTAAGTGATAACCCCATAATTATTATTCTAAATACATTCAGCTAAGTCTTGCCTGTTGGAGAATTTCTGACCATAAGGCTAGAATTCTACTCAAAATCTTTGTGAATGTTTCTAGTAGTCTCACCACGAGAGACCCTTTGGCAGGAGAGACAGTCCAGAGCGGGTTAGGGGATCTTCATTCATCTAGCTGGGCAGATAAGACTGTAGTTAAGGGCAATTTTAGCTTTCATACCATTCCCTAGGTCTTCGTATTCTTTGTGTTAGGATACATAAAAGAATCTCCCTGACTTAATTATTGGAAAGAAGTTACATAATCATGCGAGTTTTTGTTTTTTGGGAGGGTTTGCTTTTATTTTGAAAAAAAAATTCACATACTCATTGCCTTCTGGGTGGATGTGCTGACTCATCATAACCTTTGCCTACATTTTGGGTACAAAACTCTAAATATTTCCTCATATTCACCCCAAACTTACTAATGGCACAGGGTTTGGAACTAAATGGGGGGAAAAAACCCAGGTCACTGGTGTCAGGTGGTGCTTTAAATTTTTGTGAAGCGATTTTGCACCGTAGCGTAGCTTCTTTTTGGGGACGACAGTCCCTGGGGGAGGAAGAACAGAGCGCCATGGAGCGAAGGATTTGTAGACGAGTATACGCTCCTGTTCATCCTTAAAATGCAGTGCAGCCCTTTCTGCCTGTGCGTTCCTTCCCCACAGGACCAGTCTCCGTGTCTCTTTCTCAGCGTTCTCGCTCTCTCCGTTCCCTTGACCTTCAGGGGAGAGACCTCCTTGGTTCGGCCTCAGCCACATGCTGGCAGCCCGCGCCTTCCTGAAGCAGGCGTGGGAGGAAGGTGCTGCGGGCGGGAGGGACTGCGCAGGGAATGGGCACCGTGCGCCCCGCAGTCCCGGTCTGAGCCCAGCGGCCTGCCCGGCCTGCAGCGCGGATAGCCGGCCGGAGGGTCGTCAGAGCCGCCCCGCAGGCCCCGCTCAGACCCAGATCGGCTGCGCTGCCGTCAGCGCGCTGTTCTAGAAAGCCAGCGCGGCCTCTCGCAGCCCTACTTACCCCGCGCGGCCCGCCGCCGCCCCGCGCCCCAGCCCCGGCCCCGGCCCCAGCCCCCCGGTTATTTTTACTCTCTCGGAGCCTCCTCCTATTCTTCAGGTGCTGGGCGAGGTGGCGCTCATTTGGCTTTGCTTCTGACATAAGATAAACGAGCTCGGGGCCCTGGGCGATTCACTCTGGCTGCCAGGGGTTCCAAAATAGCAAACTATTTTTCATAACAGCAACGTGATATGCGGGGGGGGGGGTGCAGCAGGTGCGCTCCGATTTCCCAGCAGTCTGGGGCGCGCGGGGGAGGAGAGGACTCATTAAGTGTGCGCTCGGGTCCCGGAAAATCAAGGGGCTGCTCCGGCGCCGGGCTCTTCTCTTCCACTGGGTCAAGGTCTGCGCGAATCTCGTCCTTGGCGAAGGAGCAGGGAGCAGCAGCCTGACCATCTCCACTGAGTCCTGGCTTTTTTTTTTTTTTTCTCCTTGTAGAAAAATAAGGTTACAGATGTGAATATCTGGTGTGTATTTTTTTTTCCTTTAAAGTCACCTTGTATATTAAACAAAAGAGCAAGACTTCTTCCAAGTTTCAAGTTTTAGTTCACTAAGTGAATGGTCATTTCGGAAGGTTTACATGATAGACGAGACATTTTATTTACTGTGTCTGTTTCCAAAGATGTAAACTTGCAAGATCTAACTGACATTGCATCTTGAAATTTCTCTCTTAGCCTTTGGACTCATTAGAAAAACACATCTGCTTCCATGGCATACTGCGCTATTAAAAGTTGGTCCCGACCCTTCAGCTAATAATCTCCCTTTATCCCCCATCATGAATTATGTATATGTTTTTAGGATGGAAATTCTAATAAAGCAAAGAGGATTTTAATTTATATTTACACGAATTGTGAGTTTCCTTTTGATGCTCTCCCCTATCAACTTGCCAGGTTTTCCTTGTTGGAAAGGAGCTAAAAGTAAAATTGAAAGTATATGTTGCAACAGTGACATATACAAAAGTGGGCAAGGCCGAAGGGACAGGTCTTTTGTATAAACGTCCCGATTCAAGGTCGGGATATGGGGAAGGAAGTGTTGTGTAAAAGCTACGTGTTAATCAGCTGTAATTGAGTGCATAAGACACTGGGATCTGTCTTCTAATATGTCTTCACTTAAACATTTCTTTTCCCAGGGGACCAGTGAGTCTGTAGTGCATGAATAAATAAACGCCACGGCTTATTTTGGAGGCTCCAGTCATAATAGAATTATATGCATTGCAAATCTTTATATGCCACTTTTAGTTTCTAAGGTTTTTTTTTTTAAAAAAAATTATTGAACTGTACTGCAAGAAGAGTCCCACCTCAACCCAGCTATGGAAATGGAGCCGGGGAGGTTAGTCACCCTAGGCAGGGCGATCTTCTCCGTTGTGAGCTCAGCACCACCTAAGAAATGGCAAATTCTCTCTTATGTAGAGTCGCACTAATTGCTGGCTTGGTACAACCAGGTGTAGCGAAACAGACTAGTGACTCTTACTATCTTGTTGTGCTGGGTTTTAGAGACCACTCCTCTTGTCAAATCAGTAGTGGTTCCCGAACCTACTAAAGGGGAAAAAAAATTTTTTTTTTCCTCCTTAAGAACAGCATTTTCTTTCTTTGGGTCACTGAGATCCATTTGCTAAATAGCCCTGGAAGTCCAAAAAATGGTCTCTGAGTAGCAGAAGAGGTGAGCTCCGCCTTGCAAATGGTTCTCTAAAAGCACCACCCTCCTCCGAAGCCTTTTCTCATTATGCAGGGCACTTCCTGCCTCCTGCCCTCTGCCGCTGGCTGCTCGTTTCTGCACCTCCACGCTTCTTTGCTGAGAAGACGTAGGAGACCCGCAGGGCAGTGGATGCGGAAGAGGACAGGCTTTCAAGCCTACTTACCTGCAGCGGGTTCTTTCTTGGCCCGTGTTTGTCTGTCACCTGTGGGACCTTCGGCGTGTTGTTTGTCAGCTGTGTGACCTCTGGCTGGTCACTTACCCGCTCTGTGCCTCTGTTTTGTCACGTGTGGAAGCGTGATACCTATTCCACTAGGTTGGCGTGAGGTTTGCCCGAGATGGAGATAGAAAGTACCCGGCTGAGTTCTCCCGGGATCACAGGGGACAGCAGTTAATGATCACATCACTACCTTCTTCCCACTCAGCTGCTCATCTGGAAAATAATTATCCTCTTTTATTTTTCCCGTAGGAAGGGAAACCTAGAAATTCTAAGCACATATACCCTCTCCCCCATATACCCCACCTCACGTTTTGCAGCGTTTGTGTGTGTGTGTGACTCACTACACTCTCCTCAGAAGACCAGATGAAGAGGGAAGAACAGAGCAGGGTTTGTGGTTGACTCATTATGTTTTTATCCTTCCAGATAGTGGTTCTCAATATTTAGGGTCCTGAGCGTCTCCTCTCTCTCTCTTTGGAAAGCTAAGCTCTAGGGACTGGAGGCCCAGAAAACTCATAATTATAAATCGTCACTGATGTCCTATTCTTTTCAGCAGAGAGGTTAGAATGCTGAAGACCTTGTAGAAAGTTAACATTGGTCCTTTTAGACTTTCGCTTCAAAGTAACCTGATGATGCTGTACGGGAGAGATAACTGGGGCTCGAAGGCCTGGTGGAGCAAGATAGGGGTCAGCAAGCAGCCCTGCCAGCCGCCAGAGAGGCGGGGACTTGGGAATGAAGGTCACAGGCAGAGGGCAGCCGGCGACTCTGACCGGTAGGCGGGGCCACAGCCCTCCACCACCAGCCAGATGCAGCTCTCTGGCTGCTGCGCTGGATTTTTTACTTTGAATTTCAGAGCTTGCTTCCTCTTCCTTTTTGAGGCTGTACTTCATAGAGACATGCAGTCTCTCCCCTTTGTTTTCCCATTATCTCTTTCACCTCCCAGTTATGTGAAAACCTACTGTGTGCCTGGTGCTTGTCCAGAGACTGTCAACATGGGCCTGACCGGGGCCAAGGAGCTCTGGGTTTTGGATGCTGACATTTCGAGGCCCGATATCGAACTGCGTAAAAGCCACCTGGGGCCTCGGCAGACTCTGATCCCGGAAGTCTGAGGAGGGGAAGGGGGCCTGCATTCTAACGAGCTTCCAGGCTACCTAGGCGAGGACCGCTGCTCCCAGGATGGTAGTTTGTGTTGCCAAAAAGGAAGGTGCTCCTTTCTGACCCTCCCCTCACTCGGGCTAGAGGGGACTAGTGCTGTCACAGACCTGACCTCGCTGTGGGGCTGTCGGCTTGGTCCCGCTGCCCTGACCTAGGCCTGCTTCCACACGAGCCTCTGAGCAGCCCCAAGGGCAGCAGGTGGGAAGACGGGGTCAGACCCCCACGGCTTCCCCCCTGCTGGCTCCGGGGTCACCCTGTGGGTGGGATACCTCCCAGTGCCTCGATGACAGTAGCATACTACACACGTGGAGTGCCGTATCCTCTCTCTCTGGTAACTTTGGTGCCATTTACTAACGTGCTGCTTTTGCATGACTAATTTAACTCTAGTTACTAGTCAGTCATTAGGGACTCACTTATTCACAAAGCAGAATCAGGCTAAATAAATAGGAGGAAGTTGGGAAAAGAGGCACATGACTGCGGAGAGTAGGAGTCGGCTTCGCGTGCAGGCGGCAGAGAGCTGGCCTCTCTCTCATGCGGATCCCGATTTAGAGTATAAATGCAGAATCTTTCTCTGCTTTTAGGTCTCCGTGACCCTAAAAGAACGGGATCCAATGCCGAGAGCAGTTACCTTCTCTTCTAATAAGAATCACATCCCAATAGGATGTACATTTCCAATTACTATGCAAAAACAATGGCAGAATTACTTAAAAATGTACAGTCCCCTAAGGGCTCTCTGTGCCGTAGTCCATGGTGGGTCTGTCATTTGCATGCAACTATTGGGGGGAACAACCGAATCCTCCATCATGGGCTATTTAATCGCCTCCATTCCTTGCAGAGATTTGTGAGCTATGGAGCTAAATATGCAAGTGGTAATATATTCCGGCTGTCTGCAGGCTCAGGCCTCATCCTTTGCCTCTGAATGGCGTGGTGTTTTCATTGACATTTAGATGATGGGTCATTGTGGATTTCTCCTGTTCACAGCTGGAACCGGGGCGACATCTCCCATTAGTAATTGCTGTGCTTTTTGTCCCCAGTGACTGAGCCTTTTACAAATCAAGGAAAGGAAAAATTATACACTTGAGTACTGTCGGTGGAAGGAAAATAAACTAACAGCACAGTAGGAAAGGTGCCTAGGGTTACTTTGTGTGGATAACGGAAGATCGAGTGGAAGTCTAGGACTCAAGTGCTGCCTTTCCCCCACCCTTCCCCGGCAGCTTTATTGCCTGGCTTGTGGTTGGATAGAGAAAGGAAAATACTGTGCAGAGAGAGAGAGAGACCCCAGGGTCAACCAGAGCCCCTAGCGCAGTAAGACAGGAAGGAGCAGGCCGACTTCACTTTACAGAGATGTACTTTTCCAACTTGTCGAGGTGCCAGGAATTCTCCCTTGTTTTTATTTCTGTGTCTTTGTTCTTGAAAACTGCGGTTCAGATACAGGTATGTTCGGTGGGTGGAGCTCTCTCTGGAAAGCCTGGTATTCACTAACGTTTTGAGATCGTTTCATTACCAGCTTCAGCAATCTGGACCAAAGCCTTGAGGCACCAGCGGGGCTAGAGCCAAGTCAGAGCCAGTCAGAACTGGCTTTCAGAACCTAGAAACCAGGAGCATTGAAAATAAAGGGTTCCAGGCTGGAGATTTAGCTCAGTGGTTCTGGCGCCTGACTAGCAAGCGCAAGGTCCCTGGTTTGATCCCCAGTAACCACACACAACAATGCTGGGTGTAGTGACTCACACCCACCAGCAATCAGTACCACAAACCACAGTGCCAGGCGTGGTGGCTCCCGCCTATAATCCCAGCACCTGGGAGGCAGAGACAGGAGGATTGCTGAGTTTGAGGCTTGTCTGGGCTGCATAGTGAGCTCAGGGCCAGCCTGAACTACAAAGTGAGACCCTTTCTTAAAAAAAAAAAGGGTTCTATTGCTCTCGGTATCCTGTGCAGAATAATAATATAGTAAAAGCAAGTCACACTCAGTTTTGGGGGGGGGGGATTTTGCCTTAATAATAAAAAAAGAATCACAAAGTCTTTCCTCTTAAAAGTTTATAAGTGTAGTGTATTATACTGTTAACTACCGAGAAAATATTGTATGCATACTTCTAGGGCCTTTTCATCTTTTACACCAGAAACTCCAGATAGTACCCCTTAAGGCCCAGATCCCCATTTCCCCATGTTTCAATGCCAGAAAACTTCCCCTTCCAATATCTGGTGCTTTGAATTTAAGTTGAGGCACACCTCACACAAGTGGAATGGCGTAGTACTAGTTCTGGTTTATTTCACCTAGCACAATAGCATCAAGATTTCTGGTGTTAGAGTATATAAAAGGATGTCTTCCTTTTTGTGACTAAATACTATATTATGTTATGGGCATAAGCCACAGTTTCTTTACCCATTCTCCTGTGGGTGGGCATCTGTTTATCTTCACCTCTTAGCTATGGCAAGTAGTGCTTTAAAGAACATAAGTGTGTGCAAGTATTTCTGACATCCTAATTTCAGTTCTTTTGAATAAAAATCCAAAAGTGGGATTTCTAGATAACATGGTACTTCTATTTTTGATTTTTGAGGAACTTCCAGTTTCTTTCTGTAACACCATTTTAAACCACCAACAACAGTATGCAACAGTGTATAAGAATTCCAATTTATCCACAGCCTTGTCAAAAATGCTGCCTTAAAAAAAAAGGCTATTATAACAGGTGTGAGACAATATATCCTCTATGGTTTTGGTTTGCATTTCTCTGGTAATTGATGATGTTAAATATATTTTCATAAATTTGTTGGTCATTTGTCTTCCTTGGAGAAATGTCTATTTAAATTTTTTTCATGATGATTATTATTAGTTCTGTTTTGTTTTGAGACAGGTTTTCACTATGTAGGCCGGGCTGGCCTTGAACTCATAGTAATCCTTCTGCTCTCACCCCCTGAGTGTTAGGATCACAGGCATGTGCTTTCTTGCCCAGCTTGAAGTGTTTTTTTTTGGGGGCAGCAAACAGAACCCAGGACCTTACAAATGTTACATCCTCAACCCTTTATGTTTCTTTTTTAATGTCACAATGTGGTTTTGCTGAGTTATTTACACTGGCTTTGGACTTGTGGTCTTTCTCTTCCAGCCTCCCCAGTAGCTAGAATGATAAGCATGCACTACCATGTCCAGGCTTTGTACTTAGTCTGATTCAGTTATTTGGGTTTTTTTTTTTGCATTAGCTATTGGGTTGTAGGAGTTCATTTTATATTTTAGATATGAATCCCTTATTAAATACATGATTTGTCAATATTTCCATCTTTGTATGTGGTCTGTTCATCTGTTGATTATTTCTTTTTCTGAACAGAAAATAGTGTTTTTAATCTAACATAGTCCCAGCTATCTCTTTCTCCTTTCATTACTTGTACTTTGAATTATATCCAAGAAGCCACAGACAGATCTATATTGTGGAACTTTCTTTTTATATTTTCTTCGAGGAGTTATTTTTCCAGGTAAATAAGTCTTTAATTCATTTTGACAACTGTGTGAGATGGGGGTTCAGTTTTACTCTTTTGCATATGAATACCCAGTTGCCAAACACCATTTCTCAAAGAAAATATCTTTTCCTAACTGTGTAGCACTGCCCTCCATTTCACAGATCAGTTGAGCAAATATTAGTCAGTTTAGAGTAGGCTATAGGCTCTCTGTTCCATCACATTGGTCTGAGCATGTGTCTGTGCTCATTGTAGTTTAATATACACTGATACTTTGCTTTACAAACTGAATTCTTTTGATGATTCTGGTCACTTCATGGAAAGAATTATGTTTGTCAACAAAAGAACCAATGTGTTTTTTTTAAATCAGTGAACACAAGACCTCCAGCTTTTTACTTTTTTCTTAGGTTTGTTTTGACTATTCTGGATTCTTTGTGGATATAAACATGAATTTTAGGGTTGTTTTCCTACTTTTGTATTGGGACTTTAAAATAATAATAATAAGCTAGATCTATCTCTTTCACCATGCACAAAACTAAATTCACAATGGATTTGAGACTTAAACATTAAAACAGAAACAATAAACCTTCTAGAAAACAGGTTAGGTAAAACTCTCGGAGACAATGGCTTAGGCAGAGACATGAATAAAACCTCTATAGCACAAGAACTAGCAGAAAGAATCAACAAATGGGATCTCATCCTACTAAAAAGTTTCTTTACAACAAAAGAAATCACTGGCACCGCTAAAAGACAACCAACAACATGGGAAAAAGTCTTTACTACTGTTTGTCAGACAAAGGCTATTATCTTCAATATACAAGGAACTAAAACAAATTAGTCTCCCCAAGTTTAAAGACCCAATTCAAAAATGGGCATCTGAAATGAACAGACACTTCTCATAGGTATAAGTCAAAGCAGCCAAGAAGCCTATGAAGAAATGTTCAGCATCACTGGTCATTTGAGAGATGCAGATGAAAACAACACTGAGATTTCATCTCACTCCACAAAGAATGGCTGCTATTACAAAATCAACCAACGATAAATGCTGGTGAGACTGTGGGGAGAAAGGAACCCTTCTCCACTGCTGGTGGGACTGTAGACTTGCATAACCACTGTGGAGCTCTGTGTGGAGATTCCTAAGAAACTAGGACTGGAGGTCCCATTTGACCCTGCTATCCCCCTGCTAGGAATATACCCAAAGAAATTTAAAATATCACATTGGAAAGACAGATAGATGTACACCCTTGTTCATAGCAGCTCAGTTCATGATAGCCCAATCTTGGAAACAACCCAAATGCCCATCAACTGGAAACTGGATAAAGAAGATGTGGTTTTTTTAAAATGGAGTATTACTCTGCCATAAAGAATGACAAGATTGATTCATTTATGCACAAATGGAGACACCTGGAGGACACACTAATAAGTGAAATAAATAGAACACAGATACGCAAATACTGGATCTTTTCTTTGATATAAATACCTGTAAGGGTAAAGGCGCTCTAGAATGTATGATAGTTTTTGTAGAATGGGAAATATCCAAAAGGAATTTGGTGTGGGAACGTAATGAGGGGAAGGAATAAATATGATTTGGAAAAAAATAAAAGAGTATGTATATAGGGGGTGGAAGGGGGTGGGTGGGCAGGGATGTGGGAGAATTGACCTGTGTCACATATTGGTACAAATTCCCCAATGTTTTGTGTGATTGTGAGCTGTGTATATAATGTACCAATACAATTTACTGAATAAAAAAATAATAATAATAAGTTTTTAATTTTTGGAGACCGAGTCTTGCTGGCCTCAATTTATGGCTAACTCCCAACCTCAGCCTCCTGAGTATTGTGATCACAAGCTTGTACCACCACGTCCAGCAAGAAAATATCATTATCTCATATTAATTGTAATGCTGGGATTACTTGTGATATTTTAATACAATGCTCCTGTCTATCCACCCTGCTTTTACCCTCCTCTTCCTATAGCCTCCTTCCTAAGCTCTTAAATTTATACCCTTAGGATTTTGGTAGGGATTACATTGACTCTGTAGATCGTTTTGAAAAGTATGGACATTCCTACAACGTTATTTGTTTTTTCTCTCCTTTAATTCACATTCATTTTTATGTTTTCTTTACTTACCATATGAAATCAACTTAGCATAAATTTAATTTCTTCTAATAATGCTTTGTAGGTCTTAGTATATGTGTTTTAATTCCTTGATTAAATTTGCTTCTAAATATTAGTATTTTTGATGTTGTGCTAGTTATCTTTCTGTTGCTAGGACAAACTATCTTACATACACAAATTAAAGAAGAAAAGGTTTGGGGCTGGGAGTTCAGCTCAGTGGTGCTGAGAGAGAGAGAGCGAGAGAGAGAGAGAAAGAAAGGAAGAAAGGAAGAGAAAGAAAGAAAGAAAGAAAGAAAGAAAGAAAGAAAGAAAGAAAGGAAGGAAGGAAGGAAGGAAGGAAGGAAGGAAGGAAGGAAGGAAGGAAGGAAGGAAGGAAGGAAGGAAGGAAGGAAGGAAGAAGGAGAAAAGGTTTATTTTGGCTTACAATTTCAGACGTTCCAGTCCATGGTCAGCTGGCTATGAGGCAGAAATACCATGATGGAAGAGCATGGTGGAGTAAAGCTGCTCCCTTCCTGGTAGCCAGGAAGCAGGGGCAGGAAGAGAGCCAGAGAAAAGATACTCTTCAAAGGCATGACTATAGTGGCTTATTTCCTCTACATGGGCCCTCCCTTCCAAAAGCCCATTCAGTGATGATAGATTGATTCAGTGATGAGTTTCTTTATCTTACAACGTCCTCTTCTGAAAGCCCTAATTCTGACCATGTGAGGCTTTTGAAGAATATTTTAGATATAAACCAGAGCAGATGCTAAAATAGATGGATTGTTTTCTTCAGTTCCTTTTTTTGGGTTGCTTGCTGTTAGCGTGATTTTTGTATGTTGATATTGTTTCCTACAGCTTTAGTGAATTTGTTTTAGTTCTCCCAGTTTTTTAGTGCAGTCTTTAGGATTTCCTGCATGTAAGTTCATGGCATCTTTGAACACAGATAATTTTCTTTCTTTTTTTTTTTTTTTGAGACAGGGTCGCACTTTGTAGTTCAGGCTGGCCCTGGGCTCACTGTGTAGCCCAAGCAAGTCTCAAACTCAGCAATCCTCCTGTCTCTGCCTCCCAAGTGCTGGGATTGCGGGCGTGAGCCATCACGCCTGGCAATTTTACTTCTTTTATGATTGGGATGTTTGTTATTTCTTTTTTCTCACCAAGTTGCTCTGTGTAGGGATTGTAGTACTATCTGTGATGGAAAGGTGAGGAGCAGGCATCCTGCCTTGTTCTCAGTCTTGCAGGAAAGGTGTTCAGTTTTTCACTGTTGAATATGTTAACTGAGTTTTTCATCTGTAATGTATACTATATTCATTAATTTCCTTCTATTCCTAGATTTTCAGTCCTTTTTTTTAAATCATAAAAGAGCATTAAATTTTGCCAAACTCTTTCTCATCTGTTGGTTTAACACAGTTTTTCTCCTTTGTTCTGTTAATATGACGTGTAACATTCGTTTCTGTATGGTAAACCATCCTCACATATCAGCTCATTTCTGCTTATATGATTGAAATAAGTTGAAATAAGTCTTCTGGCATTTTGTTGCAGTGTTTTGCATTAATTTTCATTAGGGGTACTAGCCTATAATTTTCTTATGTTTACTTTTCTAGATTTGATATGCAGATAATACTGGTGTCATAAAATCAGTTTCATAGTGTTTCTCTTTCCAGTTTTTGGAAAACTCTCAGAAGCGTTGACATTCATTCTTCTTTAAATCTTTGGAAGAATTCACTGGTGAGGCTCTCAGGATGTGGGCTCACATGAAGGCCCAAGGGCATGGACCTGCCCACACCGTGACGGAGAGCAATGGCAGGAGCATGTTTGGGCCAAGGAATCATATCTTGAACGGGAATAGAGAAAGAATGTGCAAGGAGGGATTGCTCATTTCATAACAACCTTTTTGAGAGAATCCAAGGGATATTGTCAAAACCACCAAGGGATTGCCCATGAACTGTCTTACACACTCTGATCTAAAACCTCAACCAACACCCCACCTCTACAAGGGCCCATTACCTTCCAACAACATTGCTCTAGGGAACCAGTCTTTGGTATCATTGGACCCTTGAAAGAGAACTAGACCATACCTGACCCATAGCAGAACCCTTATAAAAGAGATCCCAGAGAGTTCCCCAGATCCTTCCATCAAGTGAGGTTACAGAAGAAAACAAACAACAAGAAACGCAGAAGTTGTTTATGAACCAGGAAGCAGGCCCTTGTCAGACACAGGAACCAGGAAGCAGGCCCTTGTCAGAAGACCAAATCTAGTACCTTGATCTTCAAAATTCCAATCTCCAGAACTACAAAAACAGAAGAGCTGGGGATTTAGCTCAGTGGGGCTATGCCCGTCTTGCGTATACAAGACATTGCTGGTACCAGGAAAAAAAAATCCTGTCTTTTTTTTTTTTTAAATCCTGTCTTAATAAGCCAACCATATTGTTCTGGCATTTCAGATGTACTTTGACAGTGCTTATTGCTATATACCTTCCTCTACTGCTTTTTCTGTGTCTGTATAAGTTTTGGTATATTGTATTTTCATTTTTGTATGTCTAAAAGTATTTTCTAGTTTCCTCTTGACTTCTTTGATCTACTGGTTGTTCAAAAGTATCTTATTAATTTCCACATATTAGTGAGTATCCTAGTTTTCCTTTTGTCATTGACTTCTGGTGTAATTATATTGTGGGTAGAACATACATTTGGTATGATTTCAATTTGGTGAGACTTATCCTATGATTTAACATGTGGCCTAGACTGCAGAAAGTTCTGTTTGTGTTTAAGTGCTTATTCAATGTTTTATAAATGTTTGTTGGCTCCATATGGTCTACAGTTCTATTCAAGTTCTGTTTTACATTGATCTTCTGTCTTCATGTTCTGTCCATTGTTGGAAGTGGGATAGAGAAACTCCCTACTGTGATTGGATTGCTGTCAATTTCTCCCTTCAGTTTTGACTGTGTTTGCTTCACATACCAGGTATTTAGATACTGAGTCTGTACATGTCTATACTGTATAAAGGTGGCCCTTTTTTTGCATTATGTAATGTCTCTCTTTCTCTTTTGATAGGTTTTGATTTGAAGTATATTTTTCCTAATGTAATATGGCCACCCCTGCTGTCTTCTGGCTATTATTTAAGCAGAGAATCTTTTTTAATCATTTCATTTTCAACCTGTGTGCATCCATGAATCTAAAAATTTCTCTCATACACAGGATATATTTAGGTCTTTGTTTATATCCAGTCATCTAGTTCAGTGTCTTTTGATTGGGTACTGTAATCCATTTATATTTAAAGTAATTATTGATTGGGAAGAATTTACCGTTACTATTTTGTTAATTCTTTTCTGTTTGTATATGGTAACTTTCTTTCTTCCCTTCTTTCCTTTCTTGTATTAGTTTCACTAATACTTTTTGTAGGAGCATACTTTGATTAATTTCTCATTTTCTCTTGTGTATTATGTCTAGATATTTTTGTTGTAGTTACCATAAGGCTTACATAAAACCTCTTATAACAATCTATTTTAACCTTGTAATAATTTAACTTTAATTGCATATGAATACTGAGCTATTTTGCTTCTCCCTCTTTGCATATTTTATACATTTATCTCACAAGTACATTTTTATATTTTTCATTTTTTATATTTTTCATATTTACATTTTTATATATAACATGTTTTCATACTTACATTTTTATATTTGTCTTTTAACTACCATACCAGAATTAAAATGATTTACATACTATAATTACAAATGGTTATACAAAAATGCATCCATATATTTACTGCCTGCAAGCTTTCTACTTTCAGATAACCGTGTTAATGTTCAGTATCTTTTCATTTTGCTGCACAGGATTCCCTTAGCATTCTTGTAGAGCAAGCCTAGTAGTTATAAATTTCCTTAGTTTCTGTTTATCAAGGAAAATACTTATTTCTACCTTATTTTTGAATGACAGTTTTGCCAAGTGTCCTGTGTTTGGTTAGCAGTTTCTTTCTTTTAACATTTTGAATACATCATCCTGCTTCCTTTTAGCCTTTGAAGTTTCTGCTGAAAAATCTTCTGATAGTGTTAGAGAAGTGCTCTTGTATGTAATGAGCTACTTTTTTCTTACTGTTTTAAAAAAAATCTGTCTTTGACTTTTGATACTTTGTGTACTACATATCTTTATGTGAATGTCTTTAAATTTATCCTTGTCTGCTCTATATTTATTATTTATCCTCGTCTGAATATATTTATTTCTTTACCCATATTTGAGAGGTTTGTGATCTTTGTTCCTTCATAAAAGCTCTTTGTTTTCTTTCTCCCTTTCTTGTGAAACTTATAATTTATACAGTGGTCTACTTTGTGTTGGTCTAAAAGTCCTTAAGTTTTCTTTGCTTTTTTTTTTTACTACTTTTTTCTTTTTGTTTCTATGACTAGATAATTTTAAATGATTTGTCATTTCGTTAATTTATTTTGGAGGGTGACGTAAAGAACTTTTTTTATTCTCTGCTTTATCTAGTGAACTATAGAAACTATGATTTTTTTCAGTTCAGGTTATATACTTTATCTCCAAAATTTCTCTTTGGTTCTTTGTATTTTCTTTCACCTTGTTGATATTTTAATTTGTTTATCCCATACTCTTTTGGATCTCATACGACATTGTCCTCATGGCTGTTTTGAAAACTGTTCCAGGTAATTTGTATATCTCTGCTTCTTATGATAAGTTTCTGTTGATTTACTTTGTTCCCTTCTTTGGGCACTGTTTCCATGCTGTGTATATCATAACTTAGTGTTGTTACCTGTACATTTGAGAAAAAAAGCCATCTCTCTCTTGGCCTTCAAGGATATGCATCATAGAGGGGGAGGACTTTTATAAACAAGCCTTCAGGATATGAGGGACTTCTGAAGGTGCTGGGGTGGAGCATGGACTTCTTTGGAACTCTGCATGCAATTTCTCCTTAGAGAGGTTGACCACTCTTTTTTCAGGGGTTCAAATTCTTTACCTCTCTCTGGTGTCTGCAAGTTTCATGATTCTAAAGCAGAAAGCTACCAGCTCCCTCTTATTCTCAGCAGGCAACTACCATCCAAAGTATGCCACTTTCCCTTCTGGGCCCTAAGTCAGAGGAGATGGATAAAAGTTCTTTACGTCACCCTCCAAAAAGACAACAAGAGGCACATGCTACCCCTCTCCTGCATTTCTGAGGGAGAAATCTCATGTTAGGCCATCTCCAAATTAAAATCACATCAGCCTCAGCAAGCTGTGTTCTACCCTTCTATGTGCTCCAGAGCCCCCATGCATCCAGCCTGTGGTGATTCCATCAGAATTCCAAATGTGGTGAAACAGACACCATTTTCTTGGATAGCTCCCAAAACACTGGAATGTTGGGAACATGCCCTACTCTTCTCTTTTCCTAAACAAGGAGCAGTCACAAATTGGGGCACTGTTTTATAGTCCTTAGCTACAGCAGTTTAGGGAGCAGGCTGTTTAGGTAATATGAAATTAGTCTTCTTGGCCACTTCAGTATCTCCTGAGGCATTTAATCTTCTTAGCTAGATTCCGGTAGTCTCATCAGGGTATTTTGATCCACATATTGTTCTTAACTCAGTGTTTCTGGGGAGGAACAAAGGCTGGAACTTCCTATTCTACCAGCTTGCTGATGTTACTACCCTAAAATCCCTATAATGACAAAATACCTCCTCACTTCATGTCATTGTCTCTGCTTTACAAATATTCTGACTTTGTCCTTGGGCTGGCCACTGGGCAACACATTTCCTGGCACCAGAAAATCCAGGACAAGCAAAGGCTTGGAATGGAAGCAAGGCTGTGTGGCTTGGGAGTGGAAAGAACGCAAACATTGTTTCTCCGACTGGGCAGTTTAGTTAAGACTAGCTTGCTCAGTTTTTCTTTCAGAGATGAAAAGAATCCTTCTTTTGCACTTCTGTAGATCAAATTGTTTTCTATTCCTGCCCCTGTTCTGTGGCATCATTCTGCAGCTCTGAGGCTGAGCCAGCAGTGGCATTTGTCACCCCCAGTGACCAGCTGAGGTGGATCATTGGGCTGATTTAGCTGTACATGGCATCTCCTCTCTCTCTCTCTCTCTCTCTCTCTCTCTCTCTCTCTCTCTCTCTCTCTCTCTCTCTGACTGTAAGAAAAAAGAATAACTGGGAAGGTCTGAGGCAGGCATACTTCTAGTTTGCAATCCTGCCATAGGAGTGGCAAAGTTAGCTCCTTTTCCTTGTTGTATTGGACTTTTCCTTTTTTAATATAAAGCAAATGCCCCTCTGCTTTTTGGTACCAGGGATCAAACTCATGACCTTGCACTTGCAAGGCACGTATCAGAACCACAGAGCTGAAGCCCCAGCCAACAAATGCCCCATTTATAAAATGAAGGAGCAAGTTGGTATAGAGTGTTTATAATCATACTTTGCATATGTGAGTTCTTATTGAACAAAATAGCTCATTTTCACCTCTCAAGAGTTTTCTAAGTCTAGTTAACAGAGTCATCACCTCATTTCATACATTTGAAGTCTGGGGTCTAGAGAGGCTTAGTAAATTGCCCAGTATTATGCAACTAGAGGAATGCAAAAATAGGCCGAAGTATTCAAACTTTTATAGCTATATCATACTTATGGCCTGTGTCTGTATTTAAGTCAGAGAAGTAGGAGAAGCTTCAAGGGCAGAACTGATCATCCCTGCTTGAACTCACATATGAGTGCCTGCCACTCACTACACGAAGGTTGTATGCCACTGTGGCAGTTACGGTGAACTGATCGAGTTGGGACCTGTCTAGAGGATCAGAAAAGCACAGTTCTGGAGGTGTCTGGTGGAAATCATAGAGGTGTGATCTTGGGATCTCTACTGGGTCCCTCACCTCTTCTCTGACAAAGCTCTCCTGTTCTCCCTGGCTGCCACAAACTAAGTAGTGCACCCTTCCACTGTCATGTTTTTGCCTTGAAGCCAGCTGACCATGGACTGAACTTCCTGAAACTATGATCCAATTAAATCTCTCCTCCTTTAAGTTGTGGCTGTCAGGTATTGCATCCTAACAATGGGCAAGTTGACTAATAAAGCTATGGACTTGGGAGAGGAACTAAAATGATTCTGATAGAACTGGAAAGAAGTAATAAGAAGAGCTTGTGATTTTGCCATTGACTATTGATATCCAGGTAACAGGTAACAGGGGTCACAGTCTATTTACACCAGGCATTCAGAGAGGTTGGCTAATGACAGACACACACTGGTTCTTAACATTGTTAGATCCAAGAATCTTCCAGCAGAGAACTTGCAAATAATAGGTGACCCTTCATAGCTTTTATCACTGAGTTCCTACAGATATGTAAATGGTGCTTACATTGTCTAGACCCAGCTCTGAGCACTTTGCAAATTTTAACTTGCTGAATCAACCTAACCATTCTCTGAAGTAGGTAGTATTATTATTATTCTTGATTTCAGATAAGAAAAACAAAGAGGCATTTATATTTAAAGAGCTACACAGCATCACTTTTTAATGCCAAAACTCTCCTGATTTGTGCTTAATTCTTTCAGGCAGCACATACCTTCCATGGTGTGTTCCTAAATAATCACCACTCTTATTAGCAGCTTGCTGTGTAGCAAACTTTGTGCTAAATCTCATGAGGATTACACCCTTTTTTTTTCTGACAGTTTGGACTTGGGAATTATAGAATCTAAATAACCTCGAGAGGGTCATATTGCTACTAAATGGCTGAGTTCAAACTAAGACCCAGGACTGGTAGTCTCTAAAATCCACGTCCAATAGCAAATTGCTTCTTTTCCAACCTCCAAATGGGTTAAAGCTGCTAAGGGTTGTCACACTGACCCAAACACATATCTTATGCCTTTAGTGTGGAAGATGGAGTTTAGTGATACCAGAAAGAGGCTGCACAACCAAAGCAGAAGCCCTTGCAGTTACAAGGGGACAATAGTGCTTCAAGGAGGCAGGCACTATGACTCCAGTGAATTTCACTTCCATTCATTAATGAGCTCTAGGCATTGATGATAAACTTTCATTCTGTTACATATTTCAGCATTAGGAAGGAAAGGGGCATTATTGCATGATGAAATATTTGTCACATTCCTTGGGGCTGGTCCGTGTACATAATTCTTAATTCCTTTCTTCATTCCCTTCTGCCCTCTCCTTCCCTGCTGCTTCCATCTCTTGATCCTTTCTCATTTGAGAGAGATCTTTCTCCCTGCTTCCATTTACCTTTTGTTTTGCTCTGCATTTATAATTCGAGTCACTCACATAACAGCGATCGTGCTATAGTTAAGCTTGAGTGTCTCATTTATTTCTACATCTCTCCTTGCCTTCACGAGAGGTTTGCTAGCCTTGGGCTTGGAGACCAGCAGTCCCTCAAACCCTCCCTGTTTTCTCACTCTGTTACTTCCCTTTTCTTCCTTTATAGTCAGAACCCAGTACCCATCCCCCCCTTCCTTTCCTAGTGAAATTCCATGCTCCCCCTGCCTTGCACTCCCAGCAATATCCTCCACTTGTTCACAACCTTCCACCCGACTAGGCTGCCTCAACTGGTTCCATATCTTATGTCGTAGCAACAGGGGGAATGAGACCCACCAAACTTCAGGGGCTCTGTCTCCCCAGCTGGCTCTGGCTCTACATACTGCAGCTTCCTTTACATCTTCTCCATAGTTAACAAACAGCTTTCTCTGGTGTCTCATATTCTGCCTTCTAATGTTTAACTCTGTATTTGACTTCGGCCATTGCGGTGCCCCAGAGACTTCATTCAGTGGGTTCCTAGTGCCACTGCTATGGCCTTGCCTCCATGTCAACCCTGATTGGCTGCTGGGAGGGGTCTCTGCCTCAAGCACACCTGTCAGTCATGGCTTTTGCATCCACCTAGCACCCAGGGCCTGCCTTGTGACCACTTCCTGTCTTCCCAACCTTTTAGAACATCCTTTTCTACCCATCTTTTCCTCCAGTGTGCTGCTGCCATGATTGGGCTCTTAGGCAACTCTCTTCTGCCCTCTGGCCACTTCCTCAACCAAACCAGAAACTTGGGATTTATTTATCCCTATTCTGTGTCCACCCGTCGATGTTCGATTCACCTTCAATGTCCAAGTCAACTATCACCTCTTTGAAATGGTTGCCTGTGATTTCTTCCAACAAGATCTGCTTTGATCCTCCACCATTCTCCTTTCAGGAGCATTGTTGTGCCTGTCTCTATCAAAGAGTTGTGAATATTCTAACTCTTGGATACTTTTCTTTCCCATCGAGATAGTAAGTGAATATTCAGTCCACAATAAAACCTTGATGAGTGCGTGGTTGAGTATTGTCCATGGTCAGAAAGAAGAAATAAGTTCTGGCAAACACAGGCAGGTCAAGTTCACAGAGCAGTGTGGCGAGGTCTTCCAGTGTTCAAGGGCTTCTGATTGACCTCACTCTTCCTGGGCCACAACTATCTCATATAATCTCCCACAAGTCGAGTGTTTGTGTTTAATGTGCTGCGGGCATTGCACAGTCCTTTAGATGCATTAGTTCACCTATTCTCATAATAACTGCTTTGGGTGAGCACTGTGATTATTCCTTTCATTTAGATTAAAACATTATCTTTGAAATGAGCCTTAGAGAGCTTTCACTTATCACGGGTCCCCTAGCTGCTCATGTGTGTGCTGGGGCTCACACTTAGACTGGTTGACACTAACACCTGGTGTCTTCAGGACCACATTTTCATTTCCACAGGAAACTCAATTGTACAGATTTTCACAAGACTTTTACTTGTTATAAATTATTTGAATCTAAAACTTGCATTCAATTTCCGGCCCCTGATGCTACCCTGCGTATGTGGTTCACTGTGTTTCTGTGAAATATAAACCCGTTTTTCTTGTCCTACCTGTACTTTGACCTGTTGTTACCCTAAGAAGGGAGGTTGATGTAGAATTTAATATGTTTCCTAAAGAGCTGTGGATATCACTTTCAAAGGTCATTCATGTTCTCCTTGATCATAGTAAAGTCGTATGTTGTGTTACTGACCTGGAGCAGAAGGTGGCTTTGTCCCTTTCCTTGGAGGGGAAAATCCACGTGTGATAGATTGTATGCCTTCAGAAATAATTACCTTATAGAGCAGTGTAATCTCCAATGTATAAGTTCACTGATAGTGGAAAAGCTCTGCCTTCTCAAGGTTACTTATTTCTTCCTGTATTGTGGGATGAACACTGTTGTCTATTTTTCAACAGTGAGCTAAATTTGGCTAGATTATGAAACGGAAAGTTCTCAGACAGGCATAGTAGCTGAATTAATAGTGTCTGACATGTAGTAGCTATTGATTAATTTCTACATGCAAAATGGCATGCGTTTACTGTACTAGTGAGTTTTCATGTTGCTGGGACAAAATACCCGATATGAACATTTTCAAGGAGAGATTGATTTGTGCTCGTGGTTTCAGTCCATGTTCAGCTGACTCCGAGGCAGGAACATCATGGCACAGGCCGTGGTGCTCAACTCATCGCACCTAGGAAGCAGAGAGCAGAGGAAGGGGCTGAGGAGCAGATCTAGTCCTTGAGATCACACCCCTGTCACCCACCCAGACATACTTAGAAGTGTACTGTATTAATTTCCTAGGCATCTTTCAAGACAATCAAGTTGATAATCAAGGTTAGCCATCGCAGTTAGTGTAAATTGCACAATATATTTATACATTCGTCCTTTGCAATAACATTTCGATAGGCAGACCTTAAAATCAAGGCTTTGCCAAACCGAAGTGGAAACATTGACAGTATTGCTTCTTCCTACTGAGGATAACAGGGGATGTCTTTCCGTTTTCTGATGTCCTCTTTAATCTCCCTTTCCAGAATGCTATAGTTTTCAGAGTAGAGGTCTTTCACCTCTTCTTTAGATTGATTCCTAGATATTTTATTTTTTGGATGTTATTATGGAAGAAATTGCTTCCTCAATTTCTCTCTCAGTGTGTATATTGTTTGTGTAGAGGAAGGCTATTGATTTTTCAGTGCTGATCTTGTATCTAGCTGTGCTTCCAATCTGGTGATTAAGTCTAGTAGTGCTTTGGCTGAGTTTTTGGGATCTTCTATACAGAGTATCATATCATCAGCAAATAATGACAGTTTAACTTCTTTCTTTCCTATCTTTATTCCTTTTGTTTCTTTCGCTTGTCTAATTGCTATGGCTGTTTCCAGAACTCTATTGAACAGGAGTGGTGATAGTGGACATCCTTGTCTTCTATTGATCTTGGTGTGAAAGGTTTCAGTTTTTGACTATTTTAGTATGATGCTGGCTGTTAGTTTTTCATAAATAACTTTTACTGGGTTGAGATAAAGACTATCCCAATTTTCTATAGGGTTTTAATCATGAATGGGGGTGTTGAATTTTATCAAACACTTTTTCTGCATCTATTGAGATGATCATATAGCTTTTGTCCTTGACTGTATGATAAGTACTATGAAATAGGAAGAATATATTTAAGGAGAAAGGGAAATGAAGGGGTAGGAAAAAGCAAAGAAGAAAAAGAAAAAATATGATGGTAAAAACGAAGGAAGCTTATGTTTTTAGGGGGTAGGGAGCAGTAGGGAGTGCAGGGGAATGGGAAATATTGAGAATCAAGATACATAATGTACAGATACAAATTCTCAGGGATGAATGTAATCATAATGTGTGCCTAAAATGTACCAATGAAGTCAATAAAGGGGAAATAAAGAACAGTATAAAACAACACAAAAAAACCCAACCAAACAAAAAAATCTCCAAGTAGAATCATAAAGGATTACCTCTCTGAGAACTGCTACATGTAATGAAGACATTGTTTTCCTGTCTTGTATTAAAAACAACACGGTGGGGTTTCCCATAACCCCAAATTGTACAAGTACGGTAAAATCTCTTTTAGGATTAATTATACCCTTTAGCCTTCCTGTATTGCAAAGTTTCAATGGAAAGGAATTGTGCCCTTATTATTACCTAGCCAAGAAAGAAATTTTGGTGTTTTTAATCTAGCAATCTGATTTGTATAATTATTTATTAGCTCAAAGACTTTTATCATATGAATATGAAGTAACTTAGGGAAAAATGAATGAAAAATTCTACAATTCTGGGAATTTGTTCAAAACTGGATTCATATATCATCATTTGTAAAACATATTGTATGGATTTTGGTGACTGCTGGTTTCTAGAAGAAGCCCCTAGAGTTCTAGACCTTCTTCTTTTCCTCCTTCTTCATCAACATCAGGTTGTGTTAAGATTGTCCCAGATGGCTTGTACTGGCTGGCAAAGCAGAATGAGACCAGATATATACTTGTCTTAGTCACTTTTCTCATTGTTGAGACAAAATACCCAGCATCCAAAGTTGAAGGAGAAAGGTTTATTTAGCTCACAGTTTGTAGAGGTTTTAGTTGATAGTTGACTGGCTCCAAGACAGTGTGGCATGGCAGAAGGTGATACAGTGGAGAAACAGTTCACGAGAGGCAGAAGGCAGCAAAGGAGTGAAGGACTTAAGCAGCAAGAGAGAAGCGACATCAGCAGTCCTCTTTCTGTCCCCTATGTTCTGTCCAGGCTATGTGCCCTTACAGTGGGTAACACTCACACCCAGAGTGGATGTTCCCATCATCCATACCCAGAACTATGCCAGACCAACCAGTGTACTAATTTAGAAATCACGCAACCTTAACTTCAGACTCTAGATCCAGCTACCTGTAAAAACCCCACCTATGACCACATGAGGCTTTGGGGGACATCTAGACACAAGCCACAACACTATTTTAATTTATTTATAATGAGAGAAGATATAACCATAGCTACTACGTGTATTGAGATTTAGGTGGCAATTTGGGTCTAGGCTAGACCAAAGGTAAGTAATCCATATTCTGTGGCCTGAACCTGGTCAATAAAGGGGAAATAAAGTTTTTATAAATATAGTTTTATTGGAGCCTCACCATACCAACTCACCGGCTTAACTGTGTGTAGCTGTATTGCTTCTACTGCATAGTGCTTAGTGATTATAACAAAGACCAAGTGGCCTTCAAAGCCTAAAGCATTTGTACTGTGCCCTTCATGGAAAAGCAAGCTCACCCTGGTCTCAGCTTCATTAAGGAAAGCTTCATGATAAGGCAGCGGTCAGGGTTCAATAGAGTAGCAGATTTACAAGGTAGGCTTAGAATAGTTGTCTGCAGTGTCAGGTGTGGAAGAGTGTGAAAAGGCTGCCTGCATGCTGGTGAGCTGAAAGATCCACTCAAGTCCTGAAGCTCTGGGCAGAGTACCTTTGGCAGCCAAAGGGTCTACTTTGGAAGGCTGAGGAGTATGAGGTGGAAGGCTGAATGAATCTGAATGCCTCCAGGCCATGGCAAAGACTGGGGCACTCCAAAGACACTGAGGAAAGTCTTCCTTCTTCACTCTCCTTTTTATGCTCCTCAGGGTACAAGTTTATTTGTTGGTGCCACTCACATACAGGGCGCCTCTTCTGTGATCAGTAAATCAGTCCACCCACATCAGAACTATGCTAAACCAATCAGTGTGGTGTTTCTTATTCCACTTGACAGTGGTTAACCATGACAGAAGCTAACACAAAAGACCATTGCCTGACACCAGCTTGGCTTTCCGTTTATGTGTCAAGGGCTGGGTTCCCATTTCATTGCTACCACTGGGTAGATGCCAGACTTTGAGGAAATCTGATTCAGTCTATTTTTGCTTTGAAATCACAAAGCAAGTTGTAGCCTCTGACCATGTATTTTGAAGGAATTTAGAGTGGGCATTTGTGATACTTAAAGAGGGGTCCACATCTGTGATTGGCACCATCAGGGAACTGTATGCGTTGGACAGGCCAGGTGGGCTGAGGGTAAGGTCAAGGTATCAGTTGGGACTTTTTAAAGGCAATAATAGGTATGTGAGATTTTAGCTTAGAATTTAGAAATAGCTTCAAAGAGTAAGCTGGTAAGCTGAGACTGCCTTTAATTTAGAACAGTATCTTGCATGGGCTATAAGAATTCAGTGCGGATGATGGTTAAACAGTATCAGTGAGGAAGCCACACTGAAGGTAGCAGGTCATCCTTGTGACATGACCAAAATGATACCGCCATCCCCTTCAAGAAGGAAATTTCCTGTAATTTTTTTCCCCTCTCCTTTTGATGAGAATGTCCTTTTAAAAACATTTCTAACAGATGTCGTGCGTGACCCTCAGAATGTATCATGTATCTGGGGAATAACATTCATTTTAATATCATTTCACCCAGGAAGCAAGACTTAAACTCACATTATCTGATCCACTTAGTTGATAATATTCTCCTACCAAAAATTCTGGCTGGCGAAAGGGAGATAATTTAATTTAGAGAGATTGGATGTATTGCTTGAAATGTAAGTCCCCGGAATTTGACAGCAGAACAAGGCCAGGGAACAGAATCCTCCTTGCAAATACAGGCGTCAGGGAATTTATAAGCTGGGCCGTCATTCTTTGCGCCACGGTGTGATGTCAGTGTCGCTGCTTCGTAGAAGCTGACATTCATTAAGAGCACCCACTGTGGATATATATGCAGAAGGATTCTTGACAAATCAGTCGAGTGTCACCCTTCTGGAAAGGATTACAGAGTGATGCTTTTCGAGTTGGAGCTCTTTCTTCAGACTGAATGATTCTTGCCTTCATAAAGTACATGAAAGTTTATGTTTCGCTGCTCTTCAAATAGGCTGATTTTGCTTTTTCTTTTCCCAGCAAAACTAGGACGGGGCTTGGGAGATACAGAGGAAGGTAAAATTTATTTATTTTTTTTATGAGTCAGGGATTGTATATGTTTATTCTATCCCTTTACTACATACCTATCTGTCAAAATGTTGTGTATATAACCCAAGAGAAGTTAGTACATGCCTGTAATCCCCAGAACTCTGAGAGGCTGAGGCAGGAGGACTCCAGCCCTGCCTGGGCAATTTAGCAAGACCTTGTCTCAAAATAAGAAATCTTGTAAAAGGGACTGGGAGTGTAGTTTGGTTCAAAGGCCTTAAGGTTACACAATTGTGCCCCACAATAAGTATAAATTAGTAGTTATAATTTATATCCATTTTACAGTTAAGGTAAATGGGACTGAAAAAGGACTAGTACTTTACCCAAATCGTAGAGCTTCAGAAAGCAGGGAATTTATAACCTTCATAGAAAATTTATCAGTGACTGAAAACTCACGTATCGATCAGGCTGCTCTTGCAGGGACACGAGGGGTCTCTCGGTCCCAGGTGACTCCTCCGGCTGTGTCCTCCGGCGGACGTCTCCGAGCAGAAGCATTCGAGCAGAGTTTGATATTACCGTGAAAACACGCACACGGGCCCCGCCCCCAGTGGTGCTGTTAGATCGGAAGCGGGGCCGCCCGCGGCTCCCTGTCCCCTTCCTCTCTCATTACAGCCTGTCCTTGGAACACAGTTATTTTCTGAGTCGCCAGAGGTGTCATTACAGGGTGCCCGCTGTCTGGTTAGTGCGGCGTCAGCATCTTCTGTGCGAAGCCCCTACCCCTGGCCCGCTCACGGCCCTGGAAGACAGAACTAGGCCAAGGGAATTCCTTTGGGGCGACTGGATTGGGTTAGGGACATCTATGTTCAGTGGCTTTTTGGATGCAGCTTCAGTTCAAACTCGCATGAAGACTCCTCCTCCACTCCAGGGAAACAATAGAGCCGCAATGTGTGATGGGAAAGTATAGTGGATCTGCATAATGGCTTTGGGGGTGGGGGCGCAGGAAGACAGGCCGTGAACGAGAAATTGGAGCCACAACAGTCTTGGTTGAATTGAAATTTAAACAAAAATGAGTACTTGGGGGCAGAAGTGTATTTTCGAGTTAGTATTTTATGATGGAGCATAATCTTTTAGCAAATACTCCGATGGGGACTCTGAGTCCTGGGTGTTATCTTTCACAGTCTTGAGTGTCCCACACAGGGACGTCCATTATTTTCCCTGTGGCGTTGTCTGTAATAAAGCCCACTTCTTTCTTAGCTTCAAATATTTTAAAATTGAAATACAAGGAAGGGCATTTTTGCAATCTCGTTTAAAGCAAGGAATATAGATTTTTACTTATGGGAACAATAGATATCATTTATTGTTAGCTGGTATAAATGCTAGACTCAAAAGCCAAGACTGGAATTGCAATGCCTGGTCAGTTGAGATGGCACCAGCACTAGAACCTAGATGCTGGGCACCCTAGGCAATTTACACAAACCCTGTGCTTTTATTTCTTTCTGTGTAAAGTTAGGATAACAGCACCTGCCTCCTAGAGTTGTTAGGAGAATTTAGAAGTATGGCAGGAAACTCTATTCATCTACTATCTTACAGATGCATTTTTGGAAGCAGTGGCTACTCTTTTAGCTGAGCAATACTTTATCTTCTGGTATAACAAGTCAGCACCTGCGGGGCCACCCTAAGCCTTGAAATATCAGCCTGTTAGGAAGGATGGAATGCAAGTGGCTCGCATACCGTCCTGACAAAGAGTAACAGTGGCTTGTTTCCAGCCCCTGGGAAACACGGTCGCTAGGCATTCTCCCGGGGCTCCAAGCCCCAGGGAAGTCCATTTACCCTGGGTGCTGGGTACAAATGCAGCACCCACTTGTACTCTCCTCGAGTGGGGGCATCTTGCTGTTGAGACACACACTGTATTTTGGCTTGTGGTGTCAGAGGTTTCAGTGCACAGTCAGCTGGCTCCAGGCAGAAACCTCGTGGTGAAGAGGCCTGGTGGGGGAATACTGCTCAACTCATGGTAGCCAGGAAGCAGAGTGGACTGAAACCAGATCCAGACAGAACAGAAGGCACTAAGGACCAGAGAGAGTCCCCAGGGTCACACCCCTGTGACTACATTCTCCGTCTAGGCCCTGCCTCCTAATACTTAATTCAGCCCCTGATAAAGGTTTTTGTTTTGTTTTGTTTTGTTTTGTTCTGAGACAGGGTCTCACTTTGTAGTTCAGGCTGGCCCTGAGCTCGCTATGTAACCCAGGCAAGCCTCGAACTCAGCAATCCTCCTGCCTCTGCCTCCCGAGTGCTGGAATGACAGGTGTGAGCCACCACGCTCTGCACTGTGGGGTATGGTACTAATTGCTGGTGGGTGTGTCACCACGCCCAATATCATATCATTGTATGTGGTTACCAGATCCAACCAGTGACCTTGCACTTGCTAGGCAGGCAGCGGAACCATTGAGCTAAATCTCCAGCCCAAATCCATGATAAAGCTATCAGTGTACTCAACTACTGATGACCTTGTTGCCCCTACAATCCAATCGTCTTTCCAAGTGCCAGTTAATTCAGTCAAACTGATGATCAAGACTGACTGGCCCATCCCTGTGTAGTGAGTACACCACTTCTCTGGGTGGAGCAAAGGACTCTTCAGACAGGCATCATTGTCCTCGGAGAGAACTTCCTGGAGGCGGAATTTCTTCAGAGAATGCTGAAGGATGAGATACATATGAGTGGTACCAGCGGTATCATTTGCGTCCCAGGGCTCCTCCTCCATAAGAACTTTGTCTTACTCACCTGGGATACTCTTTCTGCTTCAAGAGTAGGAACTTAATACACGTTTATAAACTTAAAGTGGATTGAATTGAGTCAAGCCCTAAAGATGGAATTTAGTGAATTACTGCAGCAAGGAAGTAAAGGAGTTGAGGGAGGCGTGGACAGAGGGATGCTGGAGATGGGGCGGTAGGGTATATTAAAAGCAAGGAGTTGTAGGGTGGCGTATGAGGCTTATTAGGAGTCAGC
>PVIC010008427.1:0-48191 GCA_004025085.1 Thryonomys swinderianus | reverse complement strand
TCGGAGGGAGCGCCCAGGACTCCAGGGGGGGCCTGGTGCCCACCGACCCTGTCCTGCCTCCCCGCAGCTGTGTGGACAGTGGGGCCAGCACAGGACCGAGCTCCTCTCTGTCCGCTCTGGATGGAGACGCCACCACCCATGCTGCTCTTGGGTCGACCCAGCCCCGCAGCCCCCACCGCACCGCCGGGGCCTGCACTGCGCACTCACCCTGAGCCCAGGAGCCCCCGAGGCCTGGAGCCCCTCTGCCAGCCACGTGGCCCGCCGCTGTCCCGGGAGCCCCCAAGCCCAGCTGTGCCACCTCCAACACCCCACTGCTGCAGGCCACTCTGGAAGCTGCAGCCCCGCTCTGCAGAACCCCCATTTCCTCAGCCTCAGCTCCCGAGCCCGGGCCCCAGATCAGGGCTCTCGGCCAGGGACCGGTGTCCCTTGCACCGTGGCTGGAGAAGGCGGCGCCCAAGTGCCCACGCTCAGCCTAGGACGCAGGCCACGTCTGGGGGGAGCGGAGGGCCGGGTGTGCCCTTTCAGAGGCAGCCTTTCTCACAGTATCCATAACGGATTTCTCTTCCATTCCAGTGTAGTAGCGACCAAAGCAGATGTACGAAGTCCAGGGCAGCGCGGTCTTCCAGGAATTCAGACGTGCCAGAGGACGCGTTAACCTAATTGGTCTGTGTTAATAGAGCTAGGGTCGCAGTGTCTTCAGGATGCGTTTGCTGCCGCGTTTGCTGCCGCGCTGTGCGAGGAAACACGAAAGCAGGGTGTGGGGGGCTGGCGTGGGCCTCGCTTTCCTTCTCGCCATTTACTCTCTAAAGCCCGGCCTCCCGATTTCCCAACTCGGAAGAACCCTGGCTGTGTCTCGCGTGAACCGATGTTGCAGTGGGGATGCGGACTGATTTAAAAGCCGGTCAGAAGAAAGACAAAGCTTTCTCGTCAGGGCTGTGCTGCCCCGGGGCCGCGCTGACTCTCGCGGACACTGGCCGAGCAGATTCCGATCGGACTCTTTCAGACGGCGGCGCGTGTTACACTGGAGCCGGCTTCTTGACGCGCACGGTCCCGAACCCCAAAAGACCAGCCTCGAGCTAAGGGCGCCTTTCCCAGCCTTTATCCCGAAGGTGGGGGCGTGTGTTCGGGTCGTCTCCGCGCTCTCTGACCGCCAGTGACTCCCCCAGAGGAGCAGCTGCGGGAGGAGCACTCAGGAGGGCAGGAAGAGGCTGTGGGGGCAGGAGAGGAGGAGGAGAGGGACGGGGGAGGGGAGGGAGGCCCGGCCTCACGGTCACCTGTCTGGGTAACAGCAGAAGGGGAGCCTCGCGCCCATCACGCCCCGAGGCGAGGGAAACGGACCACAGGTCAAAGGGGTAGCAGGAAAGGACCCCAAACAGAAGGGATAAACTATGGCTCATGCCGCTGAGATGTACAAAGATACCCCCACCAAACAGGTCAGAAGTAAAAGCTGTAATACTTCAAAATGAACCAGAAAAAGTTAAGGAAATAATATCAGAGGATAAAGAATTTGGATGTGTTAGGCCGGGGGTTAAGCTCAGGCGGTACTGTGCCTACCGTCAAAGCACAAAGGCCCGAGTTTGATCCCTGGTACTGAAAAGAATTCAGATAACATTGTGTCTGTGTGCCAGCTCCCCACGTGACGTGAAAGTAAATATTACAATTCAGTTGACATTTTGTGAAGTAAAAAACTTAAGTGCATGTTGAAACAGAACTTTGCATTCCCAAGTGTATAGAGTTAGAAGAATGAAACACATTCCCATGATACTATGTTTGTAAAGGGACCAAAAAACACATTTTGGACAAATAAATTAGTTGATTCATAAAGGAAAGAAAAGTCAGATTGCCTTCAGAATTGTCAACAATGACGGTGAATGGTACTTTTGACCAGAAGGAACACACAAGGGCGTCAAATATTTTGTATTTCGGCAAATAATGCCCGAATGCAAGGGCTGCAGACAGTCATAAGCTTGTGGCCTCTCGGAAAGCCATCCCTTAGGAAAGCTCTCGAGAAAGAGCCCCTGACCCAAATCAGCACAAGGACAGGGGAAGGAGGCGCAGAGGGCCCCCAAGAGACGAGGAGCGTCCCGAGCCGCAAAGCCACGCCCAGCACTCGGAGGCAGTGACCACGGTCACCTCAGAGTCCGGCCCCGCTGACGGCAGAGTGGTCTCCAGGAGGGCACAGGGCAGTGACCTTGTGCGGAGAGGTGTGGAAGTGCACGGGCAGTGCCGTCCTCTGAAGAGAGGGGCACGTCCTGCTTCGTTCCCACACTGCAGAGCGGGCACTGCCCACTTCACGGCTTTAGCAAGCAGCTCGGAAATGGTGATTTGAGATGACTCTGGTCTTTTTAGATTTTCGGGTACTTTCAAAGTGTCCTTCCCGGAACCCTTGTGAGTGTCACACAGCCGTGAAGGTGTCAGACATGGCTGAGGAGGGCGTCTTGGTCATTTTCTCATCACGGAGGTAGAGTACTCAATACCCACAACTTAAAGGAGGAGAAGTTTACTTCAGGACGAAGTCTGTAGAGGTGGCACCGCATGGTGGGCTGGCTCTGAGGCGGGAAGCCCTGCAGAGGGGCCTGGCAGAGGAGAGCTGCTCACAGCATGGCGGGCAGGAAGCAGAGGGGAGGAAGGATCCAGGAGGGAGAAGGACCTTCCGTATCACACCGCAGGGACCCACGTTTCCCTACCAGACCCTCCTACAGTGAGTGAGTACTCAACCCTGCTTCAATCTCCCTCTCTGTTTTTGTTTTTTTTTTTTTTTGAGGCAGGGTCTCGCTTTGTAGTCCAGGTTGGCCCTCAGCTCACTATGTAGCCCAGGCAAGCCTGGAACTCAGCAATCCTCCTGCCTCTGCCTCCCGAGTGCTGGGATGACAGGCGTGAGCCACTACACCTGGCATTGTGGTATGTGGTATTGATTGCTGGTGGGTGTGAGTCTCCACTCCCAGCATTGTATGTGGTTACTAGGGATCGAACTCAGGGCCTCGTGCTTTTCAGGCAGGCGCTGGAACCACTGAGCTAAATCTCCGGCCCAATCTCCCTCTCTTTTGGGACTTTCTTAATCTAAACTATAACAAAGAAAAGCTGGGTTTGGGCATCACTGAGGATTCAACCCAGGGCCTTCACACTAAGCTACATCTGCAGTCCCACTTTAACTTCTGTTTTGAGACAAGTTCTCACTAAATTGCTTGCCTCGGCTTGCTCCTGCGCTCCTCCCGCCTCAGCCTCCGAGGCCTTATCTGACTCGAGGGGAAGCAGCTGGAGCTGGCAGTCACTTGAGGCGCAGAGCCCCTGCAACTGAGTTTGCACTGTGACAGTGAAAGGAGTGTGAAAGACAGTCGTGGGGCTGAAGACGTCTAATCTGGCCGACCCCCACGTGTGAGATAAGGAAGCTGGCTCTTCAGGGAGAACCCGCCAGCACTTCACCCAGGGCGGAGTCCTGTTTCAGAGGCAGGGACGCCGCCTGCAGCTATTTTTCCTCCTGACCACAAGGGATGGGAGAGATACTTGGAAGCAAACTCCAGTCTGGGGAATTCCTTTCAGCAGTGGGTTTTCAAGGCAGCTGAAGCGGTGACCCTTGCTGGGAAGCCCCTCAGCTCTGGGGCAGTGGGGCCTCCGCCGAGGCTTGTGCATCTGCCTGTCAGAGCAGCTCCAGCCCTTGCTAGCAGCTCAGTGTGCATGCGTGGGGGGGGGGGCTCGCTGGCAGCAGTTTCTCCTACTGACCCTCAAGGGGTCGTCCTGCTCCCGTGCCAGCAAGGTCCCCTCGGGCTTAGAATTTAGGGCCTGACAAACCTGGCCAACCCATGGGGCGGAGAGTGTCAGAGTTCACAGAAAAGCCGCAGGGGACATGTTGCCTAACTAGTAGCCACGTGTAGAACGTGGGCTGAGCATCATGGGGTGGGGAGGCTTCTGTGGGTCCTGCGACAAGCGGACCTCACCAGACTCTCAGCCCAGAGTAAGAGCTGCCGGTGCTCAGTGGGGATCGCCCATCCAGTGAGTCCTCAGTCCACAGCCACTGTCCAGCCCTAACCCAGATGAGGTGGGTGGAGGCAGAAGAGGATCCAGCTCCTCCAACAGGCTGCACCCTAGGGGTGAGGTAGTCTCTGCTGTAATTAAGAGGAAGTACTGCTGTGTGGGCTGAGTGTCCCCTACACGGTAACATGTCTTCCTTGCTTAGATTCCTAGATTGGTCACCTATACCTTTCCTTCTTTCTGTGTAGCAGCTGCTTGGACAGCCTGGGAATGAACAGTATAGAGTCATGGTTACCCCATAGTCATCAAGATATTGGTTGCTGTCTTGATGCTGGGAAGCAGTAGCCAACGCCCACAAATTGAAGGAGGAAAGGTTTATTTTGTATCACAGTCTATAGAGGTTTCAGTCATTAGTCAGCTGGCTCCATGGCAGGGTGGCCTAGCAGGTTGGGCATAGCAGAGGAGAAACAGTTCATGGCAGAGTAGGCAGGAGGCAGCAGTGGCAGCAGCAGCAGCAGCAGCAGCTGCCTGCCCTCCATCTCTCTCTTTTTATCCCATCCAGCCTGTAAGTGTATTGATTGGTGCCACTCATACCCAGGGTGGGGCTTCCATTATCCAAACCCTAATCCCAGGGTCACACCTTTAACCCACATTCACACACTCTAACTTCAAACTCCACCTTCAAACTCCCCACCTGTTTATGGCCCATGAGGCTTGCGGAGGACACTGAGATAGAAGCCATAACACCACGGCTTTGGGCAATATTCTCTCAGCTCTTTAAAATCGAAGAACATCAGAACTATGTGACCGAGAAGTTGCAGCATGGCACATTTTCTTCAGATGTGAAAAAGTTAAGAAAGAGGATGTTTTGAAGTTTCCTTTAGCATTTCAAAAAGCACCAGCTTTTTGTGGTGTGGTGGCATAGTCCTATAATCCTAGTACTTGAGGCCAGTCTAGACAATTTACCAAAACCCTTTCTCCAAATAAATGCATAAAAAAGATTAGGATGTTGCTTTCTGAGTTCAATCCTCCATACCAAAAATAAATAAATAAATAAAATAAAGTAAATAAAAAATAATAGTTTTCCATCTTTTAGTCCAGAAAATAGAAAAGGTTTAATCAATGTACAGGAGTTTAACTATGGGATTTCCCTAGAATGGAATCTACCAATGTAAATATTTGTTTTTTTACTCTAAAAATAAAACCGGGATGTAATAAAGAAGTTACATATTGCCTAATCAGTGAAGAAACACACAGTCTCATAGGTGATTGTGCAGTAAGGGATTGTGAGAATTACAGGAAGGGAATCACCACTAAACCACCCACGGAAGGGCCGGCAGAGAAGGTGCAGAGACGCCGCCTCCCTCACCACAGCTCCACGGAGCACAGGTGCTCTCTAGGTACATAAGAAAAACAACATATCCTACATCTGCTCTTGCTTTAATTTTCAAATATTGAAATTTTAGTTGTGAACATTGTTACTGGGTCCCAAAGTACAGCAATATAATAACACAATTTTGCTTTTGGGGGAATTTAAAACAATTAGAAAATGAAAAAATTATTTTTCATGAACTTCCATGGAAAGGAAAAACCCTGTAGAGTCAGGGTCTGGGTCAAGGTCAGGCTCAGGCTCAGGGTTCACTGCTCCTTTCTGACCTCAGCTGTTGCAAGGGGTATCACCTCGTGGGGTGTCTGTGACCCTCCCCGGGTCGCCCCGGCCTCAGCCTCCTGGGGTGCACACTGATTTGCCTCACTGAGTGCCCAAAGGAGACCCACATGACAGCAGACCTACTCAGTCCGGGCCGCCCTAGGGACCTCTGACCCCCCTCCCCCCACAGGACACCCAGCCTGCCCGTCCGCTGGCTTTGACGATTCCTGTCCCCGTGCACCGCAGAGGGCAAGGTGGCGATCAGACATGGCACGCTGGCCTGTCAGGGCCAGAGCTAGTTCAGCACACGAGGTCACAGTCTACGGAGTGTGCTCGGGCAGAGGCGGGACCGCTCGGCGCGCAGGGAGACGCGGCCGCCCACGCACTTGCTGCCTCCTCACTTCTCTGTCTCGGAACAGAAACAAAACTTCTCTGAGAAGAAAAAGAAAAGATGCAAAATATAATAAAACATTTTCTTTTTTACTACCTTCCTCCGTAATTGCCTCTTTCCTCATGTAACGAGTGAGGGCAGAGGCGCAGGCAGCGGACACCCCGGGGGCGGAGTCGCGCTCAGCACTGAAAAGACAGGCCATGACGCGGGAGACTCGACGCGTTGGTTCAGGGAGAGGAGCCAAGTGGAGGAACTGGGGGCTGTAGGACTCGGCCCCGGGAAGCTCAGCATGGAAAATCGAGGGACACAGGGAACCTCAATGACTTCCGGGGCAAAAGAGGGCGGGAGTCGCTAGAGCACAGAGGAGCCCGGGCGGGGACACTCCCTGCAGGACTGTGGTAACGGAGGCTCTGTGGACTGTCCTGGAAAGCACGGCTCCAAGGGCGACTCTACAAGGCGGCATTGCTGCGCATGCGTCTGCTGTGAGGCGTGGCCCACTTCAGTGGGACGTTAATAATAAGAAAGAATGCTGGGGGCGGGGATTAGAGGTGCTTCCTACCTGCCACTCAATTCTGCCCCCAACCTAAAGGTCTCCTAAAAATCTAGCCTATTAACTTTTTCTTTGAGACAGGGTCTCGCTTTGTAGTTCAGGCTGGCCCTGAGCTCACTATGGTGCCCAGGCAAGCCGCCGCGAACTCAGCAATCTTCCTGCCTCTGCCTCCCGAGTGCTGGGATGACAGGCCTGAGCCACCACGCCTGGCACTGTGGTGTGTGGTGCTGATTGCTGGTGGGCGTGAGTCACCATGCCCAGTGCTGTTCTATGTGGTTACCAGGATCAAACTCAGGACCTGTGCTTGCCAGGCAGACGCTGGAACCACTGAACTAGATCTCCGGCCCAGCCTATTAACTGTTGAAGTGAAAATGACTGTTGGGCAGCTGGGACTCTCAGGACCAGCATGTGGGCAGCAGTTGCTTGCCTTCCTCCTCAGCGTCTGGGCTTCTGGTCAACGCCTCTGCGAAGGTTTCATGTCCCTGTGCCCTGGGTGCCGTGGGTTAGGCGTTTCCTGTTCTTGGGACAAGATACCTGACACCCACAGCCCACAGCGGTGCCGGCTTGTTCTCAGCTCCAGGGGTTCCACTGCGTGGTCAGCAGCGCTGGGGGAAGCGTCATGCTCGCTCCCTGACAGGTGGGAACAGAGAGCCGGGCAGCCTGGCGGCCGGAGGGGGCTGGGGAGGGCACGTCCAGAGCACAGCCAGGGAGCGGTGCGCCCACCAGACTCAGCTCTGACGGCACACGCGGCTGGGACCTGCTCCTCCCGGCCCCAGAGACGGGCCCACGACATCTGGGGACAATGCGCTGCTCTCCGCTGTCCCCGCCGTGCTGAGGGGACGTGGCTGTTCAGTGGTTCAGCTGGTTGGAAACAAAATGGATGCTGTTGTTTCTGCCATACTTTGGGACATTACGTCAACAAGAAACCTTCAGTTCACTGTGAGATGTATTGTTTAAGAAATGGAGACAGGGCCGGAGATTTAGCTCAGTGGTTCCGGCGCCTGCCTCGCAAGCGCAAGGTCCTGAGTTCAATCCCAGTGACCACATACAATGCTGGGCGTGGAGACTCACGCCCACCAGCCATCAATACCACATACCACAGGGCCGGGCGTGGTGGCTCACGCCTGTCATCCCAGCACTCGGGAGGCAGAGACAGGAGGATTGCTGAGTTTGAGGCTTGCCTGGGCTACATAGTGAGCTCAGGGCCAGCCTTCTACAAAGCGAGACCCTGTCTCAAAAAAAAAAAAAAAGAAATGGAGAGAGCTGCATTTCAACTTTGAAAATTTCCCTTGACTTGGTCAATGAAAATACCCGGATGTGAGAGGATTCACACTCATCTAGACAAGGTGCTTTCCTCAGGAGAAAGCTCCATTCAGTGCCTCCGATAACAGTGGTTTGGTGTGAGTGTTGGCTACAGCGCCATGTGCTTTGTGTTTCATATTAACACGCACATCTTTGAGGCTCCTCCACCTCCCGGGCCTCCTCCCCCTCATCACAGCTGTGAGTCTTCTCAGGGTCAAGGCACGGGGCCTTCTGTTCGTGTCTTTCAGGGCTACACTGTCTGTCCGTGTGGCCCAAAGCACCCTGTCCTCTCTCAGCCCTGGGGCTAAACAGTCTCGTGCCACGGTGTCAGCAGCACGAGGGCGTGAGGCAGAAGGGGCGCTGCTGTGTTCGGAGAGGAGCTGGGTCTGGCCTCCTCTCCATCTCCATCTGGCTTCAGACGGCTGCACAGGGCTGGTCCCGGCAACCTTCCGACGGCACACAGCCTTGAACAGGAGCCCGGGCAGGAGCTGGGCCTGTCCAGAACCATAGCGAGGTCATGTAGCGCACCTGGCTGGGGCTGGATGTCACGTGCTGCCCTAGCATGCAACCTCGAGGCTCTCAGGACCGTTTTCGCAACTTCTTATTCATCCATAGTTATCTCAGGCTATAACCAGTAAAAGCCCTGGGATCCGTTTGCTAGCTGACGTTTCGTCCTGGTCTTAGTCACTTTGCTTTTCAGTGGGACAAAATACCTGACACCTGAAATTTAAAAGAGGAGTGGTTTATTCTGACTTGCAGTCCCGTCCATACTCAGCTCACATCAAGGCAACGCGGCATGGTGGAGGGCCCTGGTGGAGATGAGCTGCTTCCCTCATGGCGGACAGGAAGCAGAAAACAAAGGGCAGAGTTGAGGCAGGAGAGAGAACTTTCCAGGCCCCACCCCAGAGCCCTACTTCTTAGGCCAGACCCTGCCTCCTGTAGCAGGCCAGTCACACCCGCCGCCACCCAGTGACCCTGCCAGACGTGAGGCCTCAGGGCTGCTTCGGGCCTGAGGTGCGGTAGTCCCTGGCTTCCTCCAAGCCGCCTCCTCCCTGCAGCAGGGGTGGTGGCAGCTGCCGGGCATCGGGAGGACCTGGGGCCCTGAGGCTCCCGGAGCCCGGCGTTCCTGCTCTTGCTTCTGCTCCTGTGCATCAGTCACGGGGACCTGAGGCCTGTCCGTGGTGGTGTGCTCAGGCCGGCGGCACAAACCTTGAGGTGGAGTTTTGAAGACCTCTGAAGAGGAACCCCCAGAGATCCCCCGTTTCGCAGCACATGTATCCTGGTGCTGCTCAGTGTCACCTCGTGTCCTTGGCCCCATGTGGCAGGTCTGGAAAACTTCCCCGGAGTCATGTGCAGGGCAGGTAATGTCCTGTGAGCACTGAAGGGATGAGTGGAGCGGGAGCGTCAGAGGAGCAGGGCGTCCGGCCCGCGCTGTCCCAGGCTTCCCTGACACGACTCCATCGGACACCATCAGTTTCCGGGTCCCTGTGGCGGAAGATTCTTCCCGAGGCACAGAACGCACAGGGGACTTTTTCTCCATCAGAGACACGCGGATGACGCCACTTGCAGCAAGCATCTCACGAGGAGGACGCTGCACTGTGGACCCGGCTGCCACGGTCACCGCCACTGCAGTGCTGCTCTCTTGGTGGCCAGATCTGCTCTTGGGGGAGGTTCAGTTGTTAAAAGAAAAATTTCAGAACAGTATTTTAGAGTCACCCAGCACCGATGGCAAATTCAGTGCGTTTGATTTTTCTTCAGATCTGAGTAAGTTGTTGAAGAATTGAAGCGAGAGGAAACGGCCAACTCCGGCCTTCGAAGTCTGAAGTTTCACTGACGGCCACTGACAGCTGGGAGGGAGAGGCCCACCTCGCGCTGGGAGCCAGAGAGGTGAAAGCCCCCAAGCTCCGTGCCAGTTGCTCTGTGCCACGGGGAGACCTTTTGGGGAACAGCACAGGACCCACAGTCTTCGGTCACGTGCGAGCCTTTCAGCAGCATTAAAGCAGCTGATTCCGGTGGCAGCGGAAATCTCTGTCAACAAGCGTGCTCAATTTTTTAAAACTTGGGCCGCAATCGTGTTTTACCTTCTACTGCAAAAGCCCAGGTTGTAATTAATGAAGTCATCAGGACAAAATTTTATTTCAGAATTAGTAATATTCTTAGAAACATCTTAAAGCATTTAAATCTGTCTAAGTAGTCCTTCTGGCCTAATATCCAAACAAAACCCACTTACAGAACTGTATAGCTAGACTTATAAATCTCTCTGCACCTGCCTGGAGTCCATGCTCAAGATGTCGGCTCAGACTCTATGGAGCAGCCGTCTTCTACCCCGTGGAACGTCTGTGCAGCGGCGCAGGGCGGCCACCATGATCCGAGCTTCGAGTAGACTGCAGACCGGCCTGGAGCGGACACGGGCAACAATTTCTGCCTTTCTGGGTGCCTGGCGTGGCCGGCTCTGCTGGCCGGGGTGATGTGTACCCTGCGATGTCCGTGGTCTTCTCTCCTCCCTGTGACTCATGTCTATCTGCCGGACAGAAGCAAACGACTCTCACCAAGACTCCGTACCGTGGGCACACACGGGAGTGGCTGCTAACACCTTGCGCCCCTGACGCATCATGCACGTGTGTGAGCGGACTCTGTGAGCGCTGAGCACGTGGGACTTGCTGTGTGGGCAGCGTCAGGCGGACACGCACTGGACACTGTCCACGCACATTATTCGTCCACTCTCTCACGAAGAAGACCGAGGACCGAGAGGACAATCACCTTGCTCAAGAGCACAGAGCTGGATGTGGCCCCCGAGCCCTGCAGGCTCCTTCTTGCCCCACACTGCCATGCCGCCTGCTGCCCTCCCCGGTGCCGGGCTGTTTGCTGCGTGCAGGTGGCTCTGGGGGCAGGGCGACCCAGGCTGTCCCCCCGGCTCTGCTGTGGCTCTGGTCTTGCTCCCCAGCAGGCTGTTCACGAGTCACAGTAACCTGCGTGGGGCATCAGAGCAGAAGTGCAGGGCAGTGTGTTTCTGGAGAAACGGCTTCGGAGGGTGAAACACTGTAATGACTTCAGATTTCTTTATTATCTCTGGAATCTCTGCCAAGCTGCGCATCTCCAGCGTGACCCTCCTCACACCCGTGTGATAATGTGGTGCTCTCAGGAGCAGCATGAGCACTCACGCGCACACATACACACACACAGACACACACGCATGCGCACGCCACAGTACCTGACTGCAGTGCCTGGTATCTGTCCACGGATCCTGATATTAAGGTCACTTCCACACAGAGCGCTGTTTGGGAGAAGCGATCATTCCCAAACATTTTTAAACCACATCTTTTAGTTATTCTATTGAATACTTTACTTCAAATAGTCCGCAGGAGAGGAAGAAACAACCCTGCAGGAATCCCCTCACTCTGGCAAAACTTTAACGTGGTATAAGTTTGCAGATGCTAACTGCTCCCCTTTCCCAAGTTCTCTTTCCAGACTGGAAATCTGACCAGCGAGTATTTACTGATGTGATGTATAATGTAAAGAGCTAGGAAATGTTTCAAAACAATGTTTTTAGTAATAGGAATAGTATCTCTAGGATCGTGAGCTTAAAGGATGAATGAATGCTTCAAGGAAGTGCCTGGGGATGAGCGAGTATCTGATGTATCCTTAGTAAATAGCAAGAGAACTGCACACTCCTGTGATTTCAGGAATTAAACCCCAAATCATTGCACCCCCAAGGAGCCAATGTCACCTCTCTGTGCTGTCCCCGCTCACAAGACAGTGACACATACTTCTTAAAACTCTTCAGCTGCTCCGTTTCTTTTCTATAGGTTTTAGTAAAAAACTCCTCCCCTGTTCTACTTCTGAAGAAAATAATATATTCAAGCTTAATCTCTCGCTGCTTGTTTTCTATTATTTTTCTTACTGAAGTGTTTAGTTGCTACACCTAATTTGTACCAAAATAATGACCAGAGCCGGGGATATAGCTCAGCAAGGCCACATCTGGCTTGCAAGCACAGGGTCCTGACTTTGATCCCTGGTATAGGAAAAAAAGAAAAATAATGTGACCAGTAGTTTTTTCAAGGAGGCCCATCCTCCCAAACAGCTGGCAGGTTCTGAAAACATGTTTGGAAGGAGGTGTTTTGGGCACTGACTGATTAAGCAGTTCCTGACCAGAAGCCACTGCGTCTCTGGTGATCAGCGCGTTCTTGAGCACGCAGATGCAGCGTTCACGCTCCGCCACAGGGAGCGAGCCGCAGGACCACAAGGCCTGAAGGAGCATGCGCCACAGCCGGCTGGAAGGTGACCGGCGTTCCGAGCAGTCAAGCAGGAGAGGCAGAGCCCATCAAGGTGACACCACGAGTGATCAAAGCACGGCCAGGGTGGGTGGCCACGGCTGAGGGGTAAGAATGCCCTGGCAGAGCCCGAGGTGCCGGCAGTGTGCGGGGCCAGGCTCATGGGCACGGGGACATGAGCGGCAGAATCACGCGAAAGGACGAAAGGAGGGAAGTGGTGCCAGCCGCCGCCGGTCCTATCGGCCACTGCGAAGCCCTAAGCATCTCCCCGGAACGAGGCGGGCATGTGGCTGTCTAGGAGGAAGTCCCTGTGCGGAGCTGCCCGGTGCCTGCCGAGAGGAAAGCCAGCCTAGGCGCGGTTCCCACGGCCGGGACCGTGCAGGGAAAGAGGACTGCAGGCCCCGCAGGGCAGGGCGAGGTTCTGAGCTCGGGCCCTGGGGTCCTGCGCGTGGCTGTGAAGGGAATTCGCTCTCGAGGGCTCAAGATTCAGTGACATTAGGAGGGAAAGTAGCCATGCACATGTGTGTGCTGCGTGAACCTCTCCCCTGGGGCCCCGGAGTGGACCGTGGGAGAAGCAAATCCATAGTTTTTTTGTCCTCAAGTAATGTGGCCACCGCAGAGCTGCGCGGAGGGCCCGGGAGGAGAGACCGTGTCCCCTGCACGGACCGGCGTGGAGGTCCAGAGCCAGCCGCCTGCTGCTGGCCGAGGCTTCTGCGCTCCCGCGGTCGGCACGTGCTGAGGGAAACGCACTGGTCCTCGGCGGGAGCCCCCCTGCCGGACACGTCCGACACGCTGTTTTCTGGACACGATTTCAACATTCCCAGCATGGTTGGGCTTGTTATTAACTCCCAGTATACTTACTAGATGTTCTTCGGGGCAGTTTATCTGTTTTTTAAATATTATCATAACCTTCGTATTTTCTTGTCCTCTCTCTGCAGAGACTCCCAGGTCCGGACACCAAGAGCCATACTCTGGGGGGGAGATGGACTCGTCTTCGCACTGAGAGGACAGCAAGGTGGGCGCCCCCGAGGACTTCTGAGCCTGTGGCATCGAGGCAGAGCTGTCTGCCCTCCGACGTGCAGCCCCTATGCCGGCCAGCTCCCGGCCCCTGCGCCGGTCTCTATGGCAGAGACAAATAGTGCGTCAACCTCGGCCCGCTGGGTGGCGTCCCCGCACACCTGCTCTGGGGCCTGCTGTCTCCAGTGGCAGGAAAAGTCCCTGAGTGTGCCAGGTGTGACGCCTCAGTTTCCCTCTGCAGGGAGAGGGACGGCAGGCCCGGGGATGCTCGGACTGTGAGCGTCGCCCGCGAGTCCTTCTGTGAACACAGACAGGGACCTGTGGCCAGAAGGAGGACCTGGCGCCTTCGGGCTGTGCTGCGCCAGGGCCCCTCCCCCCACATGGCCACGAGACCACAGAGGAAATGGACAGAGCAAACCTGCCGAGAATACAGCTAGTGTGTGATGGGAGGCCGGAGAGGAGACGGGACTGGGGTGCTCCGCTCCGGACCCCGTGTCTGCTGAGGGCCACGGAGACCTCCCTCCGCCGCCATGGGGGAGCACCCTCCTTCCTGCTCGGGAAGCCCCTGACGTCCCGGGCCGCGTGGGTCGGGGCGGGGCTGTCCGTCTCTCACGTGTCACTGGGCTCCGGGGAGAGGGGAACACAGCCCCTCCCAACCGCACTCAGGGCCAGCGCTTCTTCGCTTGTTCCGCTTGGCAAGTGGTCGGTGCTGGACGTGTCCTGCAGTGGACCAGGCCCCTGTGCCGGCTGGGACACCTCTGCCCTGAAGGTGACCTTAGCAGCCCGGCCAGTCACGTGCTCAGCAGGAAAACGGTACCGGACCCTCCGCTGTCCATCAGGGCTGGTTCCTCCACTGCTGCCCACGCCTGTCCGGGATTCAGCGCGAGTCGGCCAGCATGCCTCCCTCTGCCGGAGTTCACGCGCCGGACACTGGGCGGCCCTCCGGCTCCTCCCAGGAGCCCCAGAATGTGCAGCTTCACCCACGAGGGGTCTGACGCGATGCCAGAGCAGCCTGTCCGTGTCTGCAGGGTCCATACCTGGGCGTTTAACCTGAATACAGGAGCGGAGGTGGGTGGGCTGAACCCGCACAGACCTTCCCCTTGTCACTCCTAAAAATGCAGAGCTGGCCGCACAAGGCCCTGGCTGCTGCTCGGTGTTGCTAGTAACCGGGAGACGATTAGAAGTATACAAGAGGCCCGCCTGGCGCGGTGGTGCACAGTTGTCATCCCAGCACTCAGAAGGCAGAGGCAGGAGGACTCACAAATTTGAGAACAGCCTGGGCTGCACGGTAAGGTCTGGGCCAGCCTGGGCTATAACTCGAGGCCTCGTCCCACCCCTTCCGGAGAGGGTAGAGCATGCAGAGGTGCCCGCCGACGCGTACCAGGAGCCACGCCATCTAGCGCGAGGCACTTCCGCAGCCCTGGGTTCCATCCCTTGGTGGGTGCTGGAGCCAAGCCCAGGGCCCCGAGGGGACTGTGGCCACTCTTCCTGTGGTGCTTATGCGTGTCCGGGGAGCGGACTCTGAACTCTGAACCAGACATGCGACTGTCCAGGAAGCCGCCTCTGACTCTCTCCTCTTCCGTTTCCTGTGCCAGCCAGTAGCGGGTGACCTCAGAAACGCTTCTGCCCGCTTTGCCCAGGCCCTGCGGTTTTCCTGTCCGGAGGAGGACCGCCCCGCTCCGCCACTCCTGCAGAGGCTCCAGGCTCGAGCGATCCCCCTGGCGCGGCCCCAGCTCTGGGGAGTCAGAGGGCAGCGGGCGCCCTGGCCAGGCCCTGTGCCCCCACCGCACCAGCCCGGCCTCAGGGTGGCCTGTGGACGCCCCTCCCTGGATCCAGTACCTCTCTGCTCCTGACCGCAGCGTTTCCCTTCCCTCGCGCGCCTGGCTTCCTGGAGGAAATCCCGCCCTGCCCAGAGCAGGTGTCCGTGGGCTCGGGGAGCACGTTCGAGCCAGCTGCACCCGGCATCCCCATGGGCTCGGCCGGCTTTCTCCGCGCCAGGGCCCGCCCGCAGCACTGAGCACTTCTTCTCTGCAGAGACGTGCCCAGCCAGAGAGCTGACCCTGGCAGAGGCTCCCAGAGAAGGGGATGGGCCCCTCCCATAGGCTGGGAAGGTGCAGAGGGAGCGGACGGCTCCTGGATGAGCCAGGAGCCTCAGGTGCTGCGGCAGCGAGGGCGAGGGCAGAAGGTGCCCGTGCCAGCCCCAGGCTTCCCGCCGGATCCTGCCGCCCTCACTCTGGCGGCCAGCACTTCTCTGGGCTTCACTGCTGCGGCCGCTGTGCTCCAAGGAGCCTCCCGCGCATGGCTGCCCTCCTGTGTACGCCCACGGCTCTGCGGATGCTCCGCTCCTGGGACGGCTGCTGTGCTCTATCCTGGGGTCACCGCGGGCCGAGTTTGCTCCGTGGATGGTAACGGCCATCACTGCTCAGCGCCTGGGTCTGTGGACTTATCGGGTTAGAAGCCGCCAGTCCCATCACTCTCCTCTCGTGTTAGCTGGTGCATATTGGTGAGGAGCCCTTTGTCCTCATCAAATGGTACAGCTGAGGTAGAAAAAGTACTCGGTTCTTTTATTTACTAATATTTCAAGATAGTGAGCTTATTGCATAACCTCAGAAAATCCCTAATTTTTTTTTTTTTTGAGACAGGGTCTCGCTTTGTAGTTCAGGCTGGCCCTGAGCTCACTATGTAGCCCAAGCAAGCCTCGAATTCAGCAATCCTCCTGCCTCCGCACCCCCCCACACACATCCGAGTACTGGGATGACAGGCCTGAGCCACCACACCTGGCATTGTGGTGTGTGGTACTGACTGCTGGTGGGTGTGAGTCACCACGCCCGGTATTGCTGTGCATGGTCAGTAGGGATGGAAATCAGGACCTTGCACTTGTAAGGCAGGCCCCGGAACCAGCAAGCTAAATCTCCAGGCCTCCCTAATGGGTTCTGATCTTCTGCAGTTGGGGAGGGGACCAGGGGAAGGAGGGAAGAGACTAGGATATGCCGCATCTGCGCTCAGCGAAACACATACACACTCTCCCAAAACAACAGGAGCATCGCTGTGCACACGGTCGCGAGAGCTGTGTGCCAGGCAGCCGTCCTGGTACCTCTGTGTCACAGGGGCTGTGCCCTGACAGCACTCAGGCCTGACGTGGGGTTTCATGCCCCTCTGAGAGAGTGGAGGAAACCCTTCCTCTCTGCGCTGCCCGTGAAGCCCGGGCCAGGACGGAGGGCCTGATGCTCTCCGTTCCTGGAGCCCCTTCTCTGGGCCCTCTGGGAAGTGCCACTTGGAGACAAGGCTGGTGAGAGCATTTCTGGGGTGCTAGGTGCCCTGGGCCCACTGTCAGCCAGCAGGGCTGCTGCAGGGTCCCTGCTGGGAGGGCCGCGCAGGGTGGAGTTCTGGGGCCCCTGCAGCTCCATCCTGCTCCTGCGGCAAGCCAGGGCCCCACCTCCACCCCCAGCTCGTAAGCACAGACTCACCTGCAGCTCCCGGGGCTTCTGGCCTCTGGCCGCGCTCCATCCTTGGTACCCTTTCCCTGCAGATTCGGTTTCCGGGCTGAGAGCTACTGGCTTTTCTTGTTGTCCAGCCAGGCAGCCACTGGACTCTCCTGCCTCGGACCCTCCTTGTGTGGCCCGGCGCCCTCTTCCTCCTGGCTCGGCCTCTCCCAGGAGCCCCAGCGGCACACGCAACGGCAGAACTGCAGGGGAGCAGCAGCTGGGCACCAGCTGGTTGGGGCTTCCCGTCCACCCTCTGGGGCGAGGAGGGTGGCTTCCGTGTCCCCGAGGGACAGAAGCACAGGGACTGACTAGAGCGTCTGCGCACCATGGTCCTAAGGGCCGGCGTCCCCGCAGTGAGCAGCCCCGAAGGTCCTGGGCTGCCCGGTGTGGGACTGGCTCTGTGCTGCTCAGCCGCCATGCTGAGGAGCGAAGCCCAGGACTCAGCCCTTCCCGGAGGACGTGGAGCACAGAGGGGGCGAAGAAGACCATTCCTGCTGTCTCAGGACAAGCTGGCAGGTGGCGAGAAACGCTCAGCCGGGAGCGCAGTGCAGGGTGAGGTGTGCGGGCTGCCGAGCCCGTCCTGGCAGCAGGGGCGGCGAAAGGGGCTTCCGGTGGGACCCGCTGCCCGTCGTGCACCAAGCACCAGGCTGCTGGCCTGGACCCGCGAGCCTCGGACCCCCGAGGCGGGACCACCGGGCCGTCCTCAGGTCATCCCAGAGAGGCGGTCGGTCGGCTCGGCTCGGCTCGGCCTGGGGGCCCGCAGCACGGAGGGAGGAGGTGCTCGCGCCGGGGGGGTAGGCGCAGGCTGGGAGACAGGGCTGCAAGAAGAGGTGCCAGCCGCCGGCTGATAAGGGCGTCTCTGGAGACCCATGACACAGACACACACAGTCATGCGTGTGATCATGCGCAGACGCAGGGCCAGGCCAGGCAGGGAAAATCTGAAGCCAGATGAGCAGCAGCTGCCGTCGCGGTGATCCTCCCCTTGCATTCCTGTTGTGCTGAGCTCAGGAAACGTTACAGGGGCCAGAGAAGAGAGAGAGCATGCAGAAGAATAATGTTACCTAACCCGTTGCGAGATAAAAGGGAAGGGATAGTGGAAAACTAGGACGAACTTTTCCGCAGCTGCCCTGGGCTCTGGCCAGGGTGTTTCTGTGACTTCATTATGTAATGGGGCTTTGGCCCAGCTCGAAGAGTGAGGCACTGGAGCCGAAGCCGTAGCAACCGTGCGGGCAGGTGCACAGGACACGTCCAGGGGCGCACCGGCGGCGAAGGGACTCTTCATGAGTGTACACTTGCACTAAAGGATGATTAGATTCATCGCTGGGCCGGCACACTGCATAGCACCTCATAATTCGTGTACTTCGGTCCCCTGCCCCCCATCTCTTGGTCCCCACCTCTATCTTCCTGCTTCCTATTCTCTATCTGTTACTTTTCTCTCTCTGATTTATTTATACTTTGGGTTTCTCATATAAGAGAAATCACATGAACTTCGCGCTTGGGCGTCCGAGTTATTTCACTTAATGTTACAGTTTCAAGGTGCATCAATTTCCCAAAAATGACTCAGGTTTATCTGTCTCTATAACCAAGTAGTCCTCATTGTCTGTAAATACATTTCCTTTATCCACTCACCTGGCTGCTTCTAAGATTTAGCTACTGTGAGCTGTGCTGTTATAAACACGGGCATGTGTGAATCTCTGTGATAGGATGTCTTTATTTTTATTTTTTTGAGACAGGGTCTCTCTTTGTCGTTCAGGCTTGCTCTGAGCTCACTATGTAGCCCAGGCAAGCCTCAAACTCACAGCAATCCTCCTGTCTCTGCCTCTCAAGGGCTGGGATGTCAGGCGTGAGCCACCAGGCCCGGCACTGTGGTGCGTGGTACCAGAGATCAAAGTCAGGACGGTGGACTTGCGGGCAGGCGCTGGAACCACCAGGCCAAATCCCGGCCCATCCTGCTGTCTTAACTCTTTGGGGAGATGCCTGACAGGGAGCAGCAGAATGAAAGGAGTTTCTAGGTTTAGCTTGTTGAGGAATCTCTACACTGATTTGGTGGCTCTGTGCACGGGACTCATGTGGCGATTGTCTGGGCCTCGGGGATGACGTTCCTGTCCCTGCTGAGCCCAGGAGCGGGACCAGGGCAGCGTCTGTGGGGAGCCCCGCAGAGACAGCGCGCCGTCAGTGCTGAGCCAGGAGCCTCTCAAGGGTCTGCATGGATGGGGGCTGCACACAGGACAGGGGAGCTTTCCGCTCTGTGCCTCGTCCTTCCAAGTCACAAGGCACAGCTCCCACGGCGACACCTCCTCCAGCCGTGTGCAGGGGTGTGGGGGGGGGGTGGCCTCTTTTTCGGTTCAGTATTTTTCAGCATTTCGCCAGCTCTGCCGAGCACCCTTTATTTAGCATTTCTGGCTGTCTCTGTGACACAGTGTTACCGTCAGATGCCATCGCAAAATAGTTGCATATTCTAGGGTCCACACTAAGGAATGAATTATTAAACAGTTTTCTACATTGGATTCAAGTATTTGGAAGGTTCTGTTTCTTTTCCTTTTGGGAACCTGTAGGAAGTCTGCATTCTGTGCAACGTCTGCTGTAAATTGCCTCCGGGGTGTGACACAACACTGAGGTGCCCAACCTCTTCCCTTCCTCACGCGCGGGCAAGGAGGACACGGAGGACAGCGACGGACCAGAGGCGGGAGCATCCGGAGAGGAAGGCAGGCAGCCAGCGATCGTTACCGGAGGCCCGTGTGGCAGGCAGCGACGCCCGGGCTCCGGAAGGACAGATTCCCGCAGCCTGACGCTGCGCCGGCCGCTCAGCACAGCACCGCAGAGAGGCCTCCGCCCCGGGAGAGCGGGCGCGGACAGGGGCCCCCGGAGATGGCCGGCGGGGGGCGGGTGGGGGAGGGGCAAACGGGAGCGCAGCACCCCAGGCAGCGTCCTGGCCGTGGCTCACTGAGAAGTTAGGTGGACCAGGTCAGATTGATCTGGAAACGTAGATTTCATTTAGTAGTTGAAAATGAATTAATTTTGTTAGATCCTGAGAACATGTAGTAATAAAAAGTAAATTAAATCATGAAGAGAGAATGAAATAATATAGTTCACCGTAGTTTTAAATTAAACCAGAAAAGCAGATGACCTCAGTGGGTAGAAAATGTTTGGTAAAGGTGATATTTGTTTTCTTTTTTTAAAAAAAAAACAGGATTTTGCTCTGTAGTTCTGATGAGTCTGGAACTCACTTATGGAGCCCAGCTGGCCTGACTTGAGGTGACCTTCCTGTGTCAGCCTCCCCATGACCAGGGTTACAGACATGTGCCACCATGCCCTGCAAATTCGGAACCCCTTCGGAGCCCATTCAGTTCAAAGTTATTATTATACTGAGATGAAAGAGAATTTTTTTGTTTTGTTTTGTTCTTTATCTGTTGTTTTGGAGGTACTCGGGGTTGAACCTAGGGAGTACCAACCTAAGCCCGCAATCCTTTTTGTTTTTTACTTTAAGACAGGGTCTTGCTAAGCAACCCAGGCTATGGTGGAACTTGTGACCCAGCTGCGCTGCCTCAGCCTCCTGAATTAAGCATCTGGGACGCCAGATATACGCTACCGTCGCCACCCCAAGCACTTCTTTAAACTGAAAACAAAACTGAAGTTACAAAAATCTTAACATAAATATGCTATCAAGTGGCAGATTCTGAAACATTTCCTTTGAAAAACAATGATGAGCAGGGCCAGGGATGTAGCTCAGGGGTGCAGCACCCACCTGGCAAACGTGAGGCCCTGAGTTCGATTTCCAGTATAAAATCATGATGACCGTGATGACAGGTGGCCCCGCGTCATGGGCGCCTCTCCTCCGTTCCCTGCGGCAGGCGCCACGGGAGCCGTAATCTGCAAAGGAGACGCAGCTTCGCTGGGCTCCACCATCTGCAAGGAAATCCCCTCTCCGCAGCTTCCAGTGTGACAAGTAAAGGAGAGCTGTACTCTGTAACTAGCATGCACTAGGAAAACAGAAAATTAAGTAGAGGCTTTAACAGAATTACTGTAATTCAATTTTTATTTCTGCAAGAAAATCTACTCCAGATAGCTTTAAATTATTAGGATTAATATAAATATTTTACTCCATAAAACCAATATACACTAATAAAATAAAAATTAAATTTAAAAAGAGGACTTAACAAAATCACTATATGAGAGAAATTAAAAATCAACTTTATTTCTATACTCAATCGGCAGAGAGAAAATGTAATTTCTTATGCAGACACTATAAGAGTAACAAAGTATTTCAGGTGCTAGGAATAAATCTAACAAAACATATTTAAGACCTCTAGGGAGAAACATACAATTCTGTACAAAGTAAATTTAAAATCACCTAAAAACAGGGGGTGTCGTTTTTGTGGGTGAGAGAGAGAGAGAACTAAACATTTTAATGGTGTGCAAGCTTTCTCACAGTGTCCAGCCCCCGAAAGCTGACTCTTTTACAAAGACAGAGGGAGAGGGGGCAGCATTCGCAGGGCTCACGAACCGGGGCGATGGATGGCGCACCGGACCGCGCTGAGCTACAGAAGGCAGCGCGGCCAGCGCCGCACAGGGGCTGCTTCCGGTCAGCCGGGGAGACCTGGTCTGTCGGTGCGGGCGCAGGGGAGTCTTTGACGGGGCCACAGAGCCAAGCACTGCTCAGAAAGGAGGAAGACGGCCAAGATGTTGCTCGGCGTACACATCAGAGACAAAAAGGGGTTCTCTCACGGAGAAGAGAGACATAACCGCACAGAGCCTCAGTCAACAGAGGGAAGCTAGAATTATACATGAAACAAACTACCAAATACACTGAAATAGTTTTGAAACAGTGGAATAGAGAATTTGAGGGAATTATTTGAACTTCTCCCTACTCTATCTTTTGTGTTGCTCTTTATTTAATGGGTTTATGTTCATATTTTGAGTTTCTCAGATAGGATTATGGTACACAGTATATTAACTATAGTTATTCTAAGTATTTTGTTATGAAATTTTGGTTCCTTTACCAAAGAAAGAGTACTTTTTATATTTTCTTTATTAATATCTACATTAATATTTTTCTTAATATATTATCTAATTATTAAATTAACTATTACATTAAATTTTAAAAGAAATTAGAAAGAAAAATGAATTTTAGTTACTATCATATGCAAATATACAGTAGAGGTGAAACTAGCGAAAAACAGAGAAAGGAAATAAAGGAATAAAGGCTCAAGAATTAGGGAGAGAAAAATTCTAAACCAATTGGAAAAGTACAAAACCTAAAAGTAGAAACTGATAGACCTGAACTTGTATAATGTTCAGAATTTTCCTTATTCAAAAGACAACTTAAAGGAAAAGACAAGTAATAAGTTGAGAGAATATTTTTATAAAGCAGTATTTGATATATGTAAATACTGACCACATAGCTAGCTCAGTGGGTAGGAATTTTAAGTCAGTGCTGTTAATGGAATTATGAATTTGGACAGCCTCTCATGAAAAAAATTTTTACTATGCACTAAAGTAAAGACAAGTGGGATTAACAGGAAATTCCATTTTTCTGTCTAGGAAAGAGCTTATAGGAATATACATGTACACAATATTTGCTGAAAGAAAGTTTAAATGTTAAAAAGGTAAATGTTTAGAAGTGCTTTTGAAGAAGTACTGATATTGAAATTTAAATATAAAAACTATAATTAACATTTCCATTCAGAGAGGTGAAAACTTTCACACACGTCTTACAGCTGAAATGAATGAGACATTTCTCTGGGCGGCGGACAGGGCGTGAGCCTGGTGCGGGAGGGAGGGCCCGAGCGAGCCCTCGGGGAGGGCAGTCTTGAAGTTTCTTCGAGGAGTGGCAGAAATGTTCCAGATTTAGACAACAGTGATGATTCCACGACTTTTGGCTAGACCAAAAAACCCCAACACATGTGCGCCTGTCTCAATTTTAAAAAACACTAGTGAAAAGCGAAGCTGTAAAAGAATACAAATAGGATGATAGGTTTACGTCATGCCCAATATAAGTGCAGTGCAGAAATGTCACACACATCTTTGGCGAAATCACATAGAATAGTTAAGTGCAATCTAGGGTGGTGATAAATATTGGACTTAGAATGTCAATGTCCTATTTATTAATCTTGTAAATTGAAAATGTTTTTGCTAGGGGAATCTTGTTTTATCTGCTCAAAGGTAACCCCTGCCTCAGTGTAAACTTTCTAAATTAACACGAACATCTTCACATGGTTAGTGGGTTCGAGAAGCTCCCGGAGAGAGACCCTCGTTCTCCCGCTGTTCTCAGCTTTTGAAAGTAGAATCCAAACTGCAGAGAACAATGTCCACGGCCAGGACAGCTTCCCTCGCCTGAACCAAAGCCAGGTCTCTTCGCCAGGGACGGAGGGTGGCCGGAATATTCCGGCCCGGCTCCAGACCCGCCCGCCCTGCAGAGTTCTCTCTGTCTTCCCAGCACTAGAAAAGTCAGTCTTAGAAGATGAGAATTCTAGATCACTGCACCGGCACATTAAAACAGACCAGGGTTCTATATTTTAATCCTCATTCCTGCAAAACTACGTCCCCCCAAAAAACCTTCAGTTTGCTGGGTGCAGCAGTGCTTACTTGTAATTCTAGCTTCATGGGAGGCTGAAGCAGGAGGATCTAACTTCAAGGCCAGCCTGTGGCATTTAGTGAGGCACTGTCTCAAAATAACAACAGTAACAGCAACAACAACAGTAACAGTAAAAGTGAAAATAAAGCTCTGGGGACGTGGTGCAGTGGTACCGGCCCCTGGGTCTGGTTGCGTTACGGCTGGGCCTGGGGGTGTCAGCTTTTCCGATTCTGGCAATGGTTAAAAAGCAGATCGGTGCTTTTCTGGAACTAAATCTAGAAATGCTTCTGGATGCCCTGCCATCTGTGGCGAGCTCGCTGCAGAGCCCGCACGGCACGGGGACTTCCCACGGAGCTCTGACTCCCCAGGGCTGGACCCGGCCCACGCCGTCACCACGAGACCCTTGAGGGACTCGGAGGAGCCGCAGGCCAGGTGAGGGCGCCGTGAGTGCCAGGGCTCAGCCCTCCGCCCTGGCCTCGCCCGGAGCCCCTCTCGCCCAGCCTGCTCCTCTCTCCTCCCTCCCAGGGCGGCCCGGGGCATCTTGCTCCATTCTGAGCCAGGAGCTCTTCGTTCCTGGCACGGAGAGGCCCCAAAGATCCCTGTGCTGCGCTCGGAGGACACGAGGGGCCACAGGGAGGGGAGCAGGCCTGGACTGGCCGCTCGTAACGTCCAGGCAGCGGGTCTAAAGGGCCCTCACTGGGTCCCCACGGAGGTTTTCAGTCACGAGGATGTGCAGGAACAGAACCCAGGTCACAGAGCGGTGGAGGGCGCTGGGTGCCACTGGGTGCCGCTGGGTGCCCAGATCGTAAGCAGGTGGCTTGGGCAGTGTGCATGGAAAACTCTGCTCTTCCGGAGGACGCTCTCCAACTCCTGCAGGCAGCATGGGGCTGCCCCTCGCCACCACCTGACGCACGGGCATACGTCCTCCCTAGACGCCCACCCAGTGCCTGCGCCCTGCTCGGACGCAGCCTTGGCTGGAGCCTGTTTGCCAGTGGGCAGCAGACGGCTGTGCCGTGCGGCTCCCTGTGCCCTGTGACCTGTGGGCTACTGTCCCACACGGGGGTCGGATCTGCATTTATTTTATTACAGGAAATGCAGCAAGTTTTCCTACACGTACTCTTTTTTTTTTTTGGCATTTATTCTCACTCTGGGAATTTTGTGCTCAGATCATCTCTCTGTGGTTATGTATTTGTGGTCTCTTTATTATCTATAGGAGCCCTAGGAATACTCAGAAACGTGAGCAGCGCTTCATTCACAATACAGTTGCAATTTCTTTGTCCTTTGCATTTTGAGGTCTGATTAAAAATAATGATGAGTTTAATTTTGTTTTTTAAGGTATCACCATAAAAACCACCTTGCGACGAGTCCCCACAAAGTCCTCCCTTCCTCCAGACACCCTCATCCCTCCGCCTGCTCCTTCCGTGTCAGCTCCGGAGCCCTGCCCTGAGTGTCATCAGCCGCGCAGTCCTGGCTCCTCCTCCTTCTGCATTGGTCGGATACGTTTCCCCCCAAGGTCATCCTGACCTTGGGGCAGAGCCAGGGTCACAGGCATCCAGATCCGGTGACTCAGGTGAACGAGGACACACTGTGCTGTTTTTATCGGACAGAAATTACTGTAAAGATCTGCTCTATAGTGATGATCATAGAGTATCGTGAATGTTTCAATTTTAGGAAATTTGTTACAGTAAAAGATATCTGCCATTTGCCTCTCTCAAAATACCAGCTCTCTTCACAATATCCAGATGATCTTAGCAAAGTGTCTTTTACTGTAGTACATTTAAAAAACAATGGAGACATGCACCCTATCTCCTAACCCCTCCCTTGGGCTTTACTTTTCTTTGAACTGCTTTGCCCTTATGAATTCTGCTTAAGAAAGTCAAATTCATCAATATTTCTTTCTCTCCCCTCCAAGTGCTATGGTTTCATGATTTAATATTTAATTATTTGGTTCATCAAGCAGTTTAGTGAAAGATACAGGTTAAACGTTAGCAAGTCTTCCACGTTTCCTGGGGCTGCCAGCCCCGCTGTGCTCCCAGCCCTCTACATACCACTACATACCACACACCCCGTGTAACTGGGTCTCTTCCTACCCTGAAATTGGCCTCTCGCTCTGGCCACGTGCAAGCAGTGCTCCACCTCCCGGCGGGCCCTGTGCTTCCTGAGGACCGTGCTGGGGTCCGGACGCCACTCCATTTCTCCCGCAGGCTAGTCCATCAGCCAGCCTGGGACAGGTACCTGGAGCTGGCAGAGGATTTGTTCACACACCGGACGGAGGCAGCACCACCTGCCACCAGGCAGCCTCAGCTGGACCTCTGTCCACAGACAGAAGGCTAAATGCGGAGACTGACATTCTGGATAATTCCTAAAATACAAGGCTTAGTAATAATGAGCCCGTGTTGGTTACAGCGTGCTGGCTTTTATCCTTGGCACTGACAAAGACACACATGCCAATCTGGAGGTTTCTTTGACATTTATGTTCAGAAATTTGAAACTGCATTGTACTTTTCATGGGAAGTTTAAAAATTAGACACAACTTTACTCAAAAACAAAAATATGCAGCCTCAGAACATCAATAGAGCTCACTTTGTGTTTTCAACAGCAGTGGGAACTACAGCATTTTAATGTCTATTTTTACTATTTTAAAAGAGGTTCTCATAGTGCAAAGTAGAATTTCAAGGGACTGTCAATACGTAGCTCTTAGTTTTTCTGTTCCAGCAGGAAGCGTCTGGGCCGGCACGGGAGCCCTAATGCAGAGCTGGGCGCCTCAGCAGCAGGCTGGTGTCTGCCTCAGCCCTCATTCTTAGAATGTGCTTATCTGAACTGAAATCTCCATTGAGCAGAGGCGGGAAACAGCCGCGGCGCGAGCAGCAGCTGCTTAGAATTTCACAAATCGCTGCCTGTGTTGACTTCCTCACGAACACACGTCTTCTTGAGTTACCTCAGTCAGCACCATTTCATTAGAGCAGTCCTCACAAGGATGGGTAACTGCTCTTTTCAATACTGGACAGACATGTGGACTCCTTGGACAGATGGACGGACACCTCCCCCACAGAGCTAAAGGACTTCGGCTCAGTTCCCTGCTGCACTGTCATCCTGTGCAGGTAGTATCTGCACGATGGCAGAATGACACATTTATTTATTCTGCATATTGCTGAGAATCAAATGTCCTGGTGTGAACTACTGCTACAAATCGGGACTTTTGATATTTTATACACCAGCTTTGCTTTTCCATCCATCGAGGAAGCCCAAGACCATGGCTGGCGGCTGACAGACAGGTCCCAGGGTCCCTTCCTCCCCTCTCTTTGAAGGAGGGCTCTGAGCAAACGAACGTGTGAATACTGTCTCCCTTCACACGGGCCCGCTGAGGTCCCCGCCACTGAGTGAGATGTCCTTTTAGCATCAACAAACTAGCCATGAGTTCAAATTGTTTCACTCAACTTAAAAAAAAAAATCACAGTGGGCACATCAACGGCCATGGGAAGTAGAGTTTCTGTAAATTTTTGTTATTTGTAATTTTTAGAGTATATTTCCTTTTCCATCCATACTTTTTCCGACTTTGCTTTTTGCTATCTTCTGAGGGGCACCAGTTCTTTCTAGCAAGTCTCCAGCACGCAAGGCCAGTGCACAGGAGAAACAGGGTAATCAGAAGGCAGCCTGGATGGAAACGCAGAGTTGATTGGGTAAACAGACCCAAATAGTCCTGTTTTTATTATTTTTATTTTCCTAGTCTGTTGGCTAGCTTCCTAAAACTTAGTTTAACTGGACATTTTATATATATATTTCCCATTAAACAGTTCTTAGCATAAATCTGCAAACTGGGATAAAACGTGGTAGAAAATGTGAACTTACTAGTTTGGAAAGTATTCCATCATAAAGTTTATGCACCTAGGAATATCACCATCTCGAACCTGCCACTGAATAATGCTGCTAGTCAGTTCCTTTGTGCTATTTCAAACCACTTTTATCAGCTCCTGCCAAGATCGGCACAGACCAAGAGATCAGGTCGCTGGCACCCTCTGCTCTCCCCACCGCGGCCCTGACTGCGCACCCCACGCCCTCGCCAGTGGGTGGCAGCACACACCGGCGTGGGCCCCAGGTCCTCTGTTAGCTCCGGCTTGGATTTCAAAACAACTCTACAATTCAGACCGCGAAGGTCCCATAAACAGGAGGCCCTGGTAGGACGTGGGTGCCTCCTGTGCCGCTCTTAACTTGAGCCGTTTCCAGGACGGGGGCAAAGGCTGCTCCCAGAGTCAACAGTGGGGTCAGTGCACACAGGCTGGCCGGCCCCCGCCAGCGACCTGTGTACTCCGCACAAGGTCACGCCCAGCTGCCCTGACCGCACTGCCCGCCCCCAGAAAATATAGCTGTGTCACTTCAGAGACATTTTTTATATCATCGACTGAAGACTGCAGCCTGAGCAGACAATTCTGTTCTGCTCAGGCAGAAAAACCAAATGAGAACACCGTAGCCCGGCGGGTTAGGACACAGCCGCGGGCAGGACCCAGTGATGTAAGGCAGCGTGGGCTGTCCGGGGCCCGGGGCCCCCAAGAAAGCACAGTATAAAGAAGAGACTGGCGTCACGTCTCATGCTTACCAATGACACACAGCCTCTGATGCGTTGCTTTATGTTATTTGTGGCAGTCCCGGGACCAACGCCAGGACATGGCACGTGCCAAAGCGTGCCCTACCACGGAGGGGCAACCCTCGTCCAAGTATGTGATGTTTCACTTAACCACGGGAAGTCTCATCAGCAAAAAACTTTTTAAAAAAAGAAATCTAGAAATATTTTCTTTAAATCCAAACACAACAAAATCCAGAGTGTGTTAATAAGAATTTTAAATTCCTAACTGCAGTCAGTCACTTTTTAGATGAATGCTTGTATTTTTCAACAAAATTATATTTAGATGGAAATTCTCCTAGTGTCACATTAGCTCCATTTGTACCTATTACATATTTTTCTAAATAGCATTAATTCAATTCATATGCTTTTCAAAAGAATTCTTCTTTTAAATTCTGGTAGTTTGATTTACTATATTTGTACACTATATAAAAATCCTTCCCCCCACGGGCATTCAGTAAAGAAACTATTTAATCAATATGTTTAATGAGCAGGAGAAACACTAAAGTGGGAAGCCTTTACAATTTCCAAAGGACTGATACTATCCATTGACGAATCTTGCTTCTTTAAACGTTTGCAAGGCCATTCATAGATAGCAAACATCCAAACAGCAGGTACATTTTTGCATATAAATCATCCTGTTGCAAATACAAACTTCCAGTTACAAAATTCTTGCACAATTTCGGTTGAAACATATTAGCAAATAGATGTGAGCAGAAAAGCTAACTGGCCAGCCCTGCCAGTCTCCCAGTGAAACCCCGCGGAGCAAAAATCATGCATCAGGAGAGACAGAAACATATTAAATGAGCTACTGATGCACATTATTTAGCATAGAGAAACAGAAGGAAATGTTGTCATTCTTTCTAAAGATTAACTATATTCTCTGATATAAACCAGGAAGTTAAAATCGGCAGACCCACATGTACACTTCAGACAGAACCGTTCTGTGTTGGGTTCCACTGAACAATGTGCTTAGTCACTTTTTAGACTCAGTTCACCTAGACACAAAATGCTGTCAAACAAGAGCAGGGAAAGAATGAAAAAGAAAAAAAACCCACTGAAATGTTACCTACTTTTCTCTTTCTGTACCTGATTCTCTTATAGGACACAGACGATAAACAGGGGTGGTTATTATCAGTAGCAATATTTGTACTGTGCATTTGTAGCACATTTGATGATTTTACAAAATTGATTCCTTTATGAAAAATAAATCCTTGCAGAAGACTTTTTCTTTTAATAAAGGTACCATTATTTCACCTGAGTCTATACTAAATACAATCTCCCCTCAATCTTGCTAGAAAATATGGCCTTTTTACTACCCTGGAAAGGAAAACCAGTTTCAAACAACCCCCCTAAACTCTGAACCTGAGGGAGAAAACAAAACACACACACACCACACACACACACACACACACACACACACACACACACACCCACGAGCAACAAAATGCATTCGGGCTGTTCATTGGCACCCGGCCAGGCATGCAGCACCCAGTTCTGGTGCCCATCACGCTGGCACATGTGATTAGCTGATGTTTGCGAAAAAGTAAGAGAGAAGAGTTGGAAATTTAGAAGGTGTAGAACCCGGTCTCAATAAATAAATCGCTTATCTGCAATAGAAAGGGCAAAGAAAAAAAAGGCCCCGGAGGGAGGAGGAAGAGCAAGGCTCGGGCGATTGTGGGAGAGTTTTTTTCTGCGGCCCCTGCAGGCAGAACTCCAAGGAAAACCCAAAGCTTACAGCCCTCAGTTCAGACCTAGTTTCTGGGGTGCGGGGCACCCCAGGGCAGGTGGCGCAGTGCGCCCTCCCTCCTGCAGGCCAGCTCCTCGACAGCGGCGCCTGGAGCTTCTGACACTTTCTGAAGATCCTGGCCTTGAGCACGGGCGCGGCCTGAGGAGAGCAGGAAGGAGGCAGAAGCCCCCACCCCTGCCGGGTGCCGGGCGCTTGAGCACGGACAGAAATCCAAATGTGCGGTGAGTCAAAATCAAGAAAATGAAGGGGCCTGTGAAAGATGCTGCCCGGAATAAGTCGTCACATGACGCGGCAGGAGGTGGGCTCGGGATCTGCCTGTTTAGGGCCGCGGCACGCGCTATGGCCCTCCTGGCCGCTCAGAAAGCGGGTGTCAGTGAACACAAAGCAATAAAATTGGGCCACATTTTCTTCAAGCCCCAAGATAAGGCTTCCTTCCTGTTTCTTCTGGAGTAGACGCATTGCTAGGCAGTAGACAGCAACACAAAAACATCGAGAAAATCTAAATGGAACAGAAAAGCAAGCCCGACGTCCAAAGACAGCGTGCGCGCGCACACACAATCACGCACTCACATACACACACAGGAGCACGCACTTAAAACGGCATCCACGGATGCATTATTTTAGAAGGTCTGGTTTAAAAATGGAAGATCGCCTTTCTATACCGCCCTTTGCGCCCAGTTTCAGGCTGCTATCGCCACATTCGTTCTCCTCCTCAAAGTTAGGCTGCTCGTTAATAACCGTAGCTGGATGCGAGCTAAAAATAAAAACGCCACCATCTCTGCCAGGGTTTCCTGAGCGCATAAAATTAACCACCACAACATGCGAGTCGCACGTATACGAATGTTAACGTGGATACTACTCTTTCAAGAATTACAATCTTAATGTCCCTCCAGCGAAGATCTCCTTGCCTTTAAAGCCTTACAGAAATTACAGCGGACAGTCAAAAGCAAACTCGCACGGCTCAGGAGAAACGCATCAGGATGGTGGAAGCTCAATTACCGTCCCCGAGCCCTCGTGGGAACGCGCAGCCCCGCCGGGGATGCCCCGCCCGGGTGCGACCGAGCACGGCTCAAGGGCGTCCCGCGCGGGCTGCGGGCTCGGGTTCGGCGACGCCCACCCGGCCGGGCCGCCCCCTCCCGGCGCCATGGCAACCGCCCTTGGCGACGCCCGCGCGCTCTCCAGCGTCTCCGGTTTCATTCCCAGCCCGACTTCCACTTCCCGGGACCTGACGGGTGGATGGCGCCGATGACGCCCCGGAAAGAGCCCACGGCCTCCGCCTCCTCCCGGAAAGGCTCGGTGCCCGCGATCGGTGGGGCCGCGACGCCCGTAAACAAGGCGCGGGCACCGGCACCGCCCCGGGTGCGGCCGGAGCTGCCAGGCCCGACCCCGCCCCAGAGCGGTCGCCGCGTCATCGACTCCTTCCCCGCCCCCCTCGACTCCTGCCCCTGCCGCCCGCGCCCGCCCGCATCCCCGGCGAAGTCGCGCGCCCGCCCGCATCCCGGCCCGCCCGCGCGCGGGGGAGGGGAGGGCGGGGAGGAGCGGGGAGGGCGCGAAACGCGGCCGGGAGAAAGGTGGGGCGCGGCGGGGCTCGGGGCCCGCCCCCCGGCCCTATTCCCATTGGCCGCGTGAGCCGTCCGTCGGGGGCCGCGGCGCCAATGCGCGCGGCGGGGCGGGGCGTCGGCGCCGTGTGTGCCTGCGTAACGCCGAGTCACATGTTGTTTTGCTCTTCTTAGTTCAGTCACTCGGTGCGCGATGTGTTACTCACTGTGCGGCGGGCACCGCGACGAGCCCGGGTCGCCGTTGGCGGCAGCAGCTGCGGGAGCCCCGGCGTTGGCGTTGGCGGCGTTGGCGTTGGCGGCGCGGGCCCCCGGTGCCTGGGCGCACCCCGGCTTCTCGGAGAGCAGCGCGGCAGCGGCGGCGACATCGGAGCGGCCGCGCGCGCCCTAGGCTCGGCCCCGCGCACGGCTCGGGACCCCGACTCTCCGCGCCTCCGGCGGGTCCCCGGCGCCGCCTGAGAGCCCCGCAGGCGGCGGCTGCCGACAGCCCGGCCGGGGGGCGGCCCCGCGCGCTCCAGGCATCCTCGGGACCGCGGGGCGCTGCGCCACCAGCCGAGCCGGCCTCCTCCGCGGACCTCAGCCGCCTCCCGGGCCCAGCGGACGCGAATTCGCGCGGGCGGGCGGCCGGCCGGGAGCTCGGGGGTCTAGAGCCGCCCCCGCCCGCGCCCCGCCGCCCTCCCCGATCCCGCCGCACCGCGTCCTCGGGCAGCGGCGGCAACAGCAGCAGCACCAGCAGCAGCAGCAGTAGCAGCAGCGCCCGCGATGGCGAGCCCGCCGCAGCAGGGGGCCCCCGGGCCGGCGGGAGGCGACGGCCCCAACCCGAACAACAACAACAACAACAACAACAACCACGGCGTGCGCAAGTGCGGCTACCTGCGCAAGCAGAAGCACGGCCACAAGCGCTTCTTCGTGCTGCGCGGGCCCGGCGCTGGCGGCGACGACGCGGGCGCTGGCGGGGGGTCGGCGGCGCCGCAGCCCCCCCGGCTCGAGTACTACGAGAGTGAGAAGAAGTGGCGGAGCAAGGCGGGCGCGCCGAAGCGGGTGATCGCGCTCGATTGCTGCCTGAATGTCAACAAGCGCGCCGACGCCAAGCACAAGTACCTGATCGCCCTCTACACCAAGGACGAGTACTTCGCTGTGGCGGCCGAGAACGAGCAGGAGCAGGAGGGCTGGTACCGCGCGCTCACCGACCTGCTCAGCGAAGGCCGCGCGGCCGCCGCCGGCGACGCGCCCCCTGTGGCCACGGCCCCCGCCGCCGCGCCCTGCAGTGCTCCCCTCCCCGGGGCGCTAGGCGGCTCGAGCGAGGACGGCGACGGGCCGGGGGCGCCCTCGGCCTCCGCCTACCGCGAGGTGTGGCAGGTGAACCTGAAGCCCAAGGGCCTGGGCCAGAGCAAGAACCTGACGGGCGTGTACCGCCTGTGCCTGTCGGCGCGCACCATTGGCTTCGTGAAGCTCAACTGCGAGCAGCCGTCCGTGACGCTGCAGCTCATGAACATCCGCCGCTGCGGCCACTCGGACAGCTTCTTCTTCATCGAGGTGGGCCGCTCTGCTGTCACGGGGCCCGGCGAGCTGTGGATGCAGGCCGACGACTCGGTGGTGGCACAGAACATCCACGAGACCATTTTGGAAGCCATGAAGGCGCTCAAGGAGCTCTTCGAGTTCCGCCCGCGCAGCAAGAGTCAGTCTTCGGGGTCGTCGGCCACGCACCCCATCAGTGTGCCCGGCGCGCGTCGCCACCACCACCTGGTGCACCTGCCCCCGAGCCAGACCGGCCTGGTGCGCCGCTCGCGCACCGACAGCCTGGCCGCCACCCCGCCTGCTGCCAAAGGCGCCCCGTGCCGCGTGCGCACGGCCAGCGAGGGTGACGGGGGCGCCGGGGCTGGGGCGGCCGCGTCTGTGGCGGGAGGGCGTCCGGGCTCGGTTGCCGGGAGCCCCCTGAGCCCCGGGCCGGCGCGCGCGCCCCTGAGCCGCTCGCACACGCTGAGCGGCGGCTGCGCGGCCCGCGCCGGCAAGACGGTCCTGGCACCGGCAGGGGGCGCGCTGCAGCACAGCCGCTCCATGTCCATGCCGGTGGCACGCTCGCCCCCTGCAGCCACTAGCCCAGGCAGCCTGTCGTCCAGCAGCGGCCACGGCTCGGGGTCCTACCCACTGCCCCCTGGCCCGGCCCCGCCGCTGCCGCACCCTTTGCACCACCCTCAGGGCCAGCGGCCTTCCAGCGGCAGCGCCTCGGCCTCAGGGTCTCCGAGTGACCCTGGTTTCATGTCCCTGGACGAGTATGGGTCTAGCCCAGGCGATCTGAGAGCTTTCAGCAGCCACCGCAGCAACACGCCGGAGTCCATTGCAGAGACGCCCCCGGCGCGGGATGGCGCTGCGGGCGAGCTGTACGGGTACATGAGCATGGACAGGCCCTTGGGCCACTGCGGCCGCCCCTACCGCAGGGTCTCGGGGGACGCCGCACAGGATCTGGACCGGGGTCTCCGAAAGCGGACTTACTCGCTGACGACGCCCGCGCGCCAGCGCCCGGTGCCCCAGCCCTCATCGGCCTCACTGGACGAGTACACACTCCTGCGGGGCACCTTCTCTGGCAGCTCGGGTCGCCTGTGCCCGCCCTTCCCCGCCTCCTCCCCCAAAGTGGCCTACCATCCCTATCCAGAGGACTACGGGGACATTGAGATTGGCTCGCACCGGAGCTCCAGCAGCAACCTGGGGACGGACGATGGCTACATGCCCATGACCCCAGGTGCAGCCCTGCTGGGCAGTGGCAGCGACGACTACATGCCCATGAGCCCCACCAGCGTGTCTGCCCCGAAGCAGATCCTGCAGCCCAGGACTGTCCCGGCTGTGGCCTTGCCCCCCTCGGCGACAGTGGTGCCGGCTGCCCCCTCCCCGGCTGGCAAGATCTTCCCCCGGAACGCAGGGGGCTACAAAGCTGGGTCTCCTGCCGAGAGCTCTCCTGAGGACAGTGGGTACATGCGCATGTGGTGTGGTTCCAAGCTGGCCACGGAGGGCCCTGACCCCAAGCTGCTGGCCAGTGGGGATTACCTCAATATGTCCCCCAGTGAGGTGGCGGCCCCAGCGGGGACCCCGCCGGACTTCTCTGCTGCTTTGCAGGGCAGTGGAGAGGGACTCAAAGGTGTCCCCGGCTACTGCTACAGCTCCTTGCCCCGCTCCTACAAGGCCCCCTACCTGTGTGGCGGTGCGGACAGCGACCAGTATGTGCTCATGAGCTCCCCGGTGGGCCGCATCCTGGAGGAGGAGAGGCTGGATTGCCCGGCCACCCCAGAGGCGTCTGCGTTGACCAGCGCCTTTGAGCCTGGGGGAGACAGCCACGCCCAGCCGCCTCACCCGGCAGCCCCAGTGCCCTCCCCTGTGAGGCCAGGAGGGCGTCCTGAAGGCATTTTGGGCTCCCGCTGCCGGGCAGTGCGCCCCACGCGCCTGTCCCTGGAGGGACTGCAGCCTCTGCCCCGCACGCACGAGTTCCCCCTGCCGCCCGAGCCCAAGAGCCCCGGCGAGTACATCAACATCGACTTTGGAGAGGCAGCCGCCCACCTGTCACCGCCAGCCCCTCCCCTGCTGGCCTCTGCAGCCTCGTCCTCCTCGCTGCTGTCTGCCAGCAGCCCGGCCTCCTCCCTGGGCTCGGGCACGCCGGGCACGAGCGGCGACAGCCGGCAGCGCTCCCCCCTGTCCGACTACATGAACCTGGGCTTCAGCTCTCCCAAGTCGCCCAGGTCGGGAGCCCCCGGTGGGGACCCGGTGGGCTCACTGGACGCCCTCCTTTCCCCTGAGGCCGCGTCTCCGTACCCGCCACTGCCCCCGCGCCCGTCCGCCTCGCCGTCCTCCCTGCAGCGGCAGCCTCTGCCGCCTGCCCCTGGGGAGCTGTACCGCCGGCCCCCAGCGCCCAGCGCTGCCGTCGCGTCCCAGGGCCCCGGCGCTGCCCCCTCGGTGTCCTCCGAGGCTGGCGACAATGGCGACTACACCGAGATGGCCTTCGGCGTGGCGGCCACCCCGCCACAACCCATCACAGCCCCGCCGAAGCCAGAGGGTGCCCGGGTGAGCAGCCCCACGGCCGGCCTGGAGCGGCTGAGCCTCATGAGCCAGGTGTCCGGCCTCGAGGCCTTTCTGCAGGCCGGCCAGCCTCCCGACCCCCACCGCGGTGCCAAGGTCATCCGTGCAGACCCCCAGGGGGGTCGCCGCCGACACAGCTCCGAGACCTTCTCCTCCACCACCACAGTCACCCCCGTGTCCCCATCCTTCGCTCACAACCCCAAGCGGCACAACTCTGCCTCCGTGGAAAACGTCTCTCTCAAGAAAAGCAGTGAGGGCGGCGGCGTCCTCGGTGGGGGCCTCGGAGGAGGTGACGAGCCGCTCTCACCCCCAGGACACGTGCAGGCGGCCCCACCCATCCCCCTGCCACAGGCCCGGCTGTGGACCCCCGGTCAGCCCGCGGGCCTGGTGGGGTGTCCCGGGGCTGGCGGAGCCCCCATGCGCAGAGAGACCTCCGCAGGTCTCCCGAAAGGCCTCAACTACATCGCCATCAACGTGAGGGAGGAGGCGGGGCTGTCCCCGCAGACACAGCACCAGCCGGGGGACAAGAGCTCCTGGGGCCGGACCCGTAGCCTCGGGGGTCTCCTCGGCCCCGTGGGGGGCAGCAGCAGCACCGGGGCGTGCGGGGGACCTGGCCCTGCGGCCCTGCCCTCCTCCAACACCTACGCCAGCATCGACTTCCTGTCCCGTCACTTGAAGGAGGCCACTGTGGTGAAAGGTGAGGCCCCTCGACCTGGGGTTCCGGGACGGTCGGGGGCTCCGTGCGGGTGCTGAGATCAGACACTGGTGCCTGACGCCATGGGCTGCCAGGTGCCTGTCTCTGCCCAGAGCGCATGTCGGGCATTCAGGTGGCCTTCACCTCATTCAGGTCACCTGTGTCCTGCATCCCCTGTCGGCAGCACAGAAACCCACCCAGGCTCCTGGCCCACAGGCGGGTGGCACAGCAGCGAGGCCTGGGAGCTGGGGCTGCTGGGAGAGGACCGGAGGGCAGCGGTCCCTCCCTCTTGTGCAGCGGTAGTCGGGCCCTGGCCCTTCCTGCTGGGACTGCAGGCCTGCCCCAGAGCCGAGCCCAGAGGGAGTGTACGTGGGCGCAGGGGCTGCGGAGGGAAGTGGGCACACGCCTCCACTTCAGGTGTGCACGCTTGTGGAGTTTTCGCAGCAGGAGCCTTGCGTTTCTCCTAAAAGAGGCCACAGCTGTGGTCGTCTCCTGGGTGTGCCCGCTGCCCTGTGGGCACCATGTCGGGGAACCTCTGAGTGTCTGGTACAGCAGGGAGGTCTGGGGCGTGGCTCAGGTCCCAACCTTGTCCTGCTGCCTCTCATCGGGCACCAGGTGACTTGCGGCTGGCAGGCTGAGGACGGCCGTGGACTGGCCCGAGTCCCTGTAGCACAGCTGTAAGTGCTGCCTGAGGGCCTCAGCGAGCAGCCTGGGGTCAGGTCAGAGCTTCGGAGAAAGAGCGAGACACCCAGGGCTGCTCCAGAGCCGTGGACTGGGTGTGCCTGGAGGGGTCCCCTGTCCTCAAGGGTCCAGGGACAGAGGTGCACCCGCGGGGACCCTGGGGTCTCGGGCTGTGCGCAGTGTGCGTCAGGCAGAGGGCGTGGTGTTCACACCCAGCGTCCATCTGCAGTGCCGCTGCTGCCCCGCGGGGTGGGCTGTGAGCCCGCTGCACTGAGTGGTTGTTCGGAGTGTGGTGTGCTGCGTCGTGAACAAGGTGCACAGTCTGTCGAGAAGACAGTGGGGTGGGGGTGGGCATCCCGCATCCTGTGTCTGTCTTTTCTTAAACCTACTATCTGGAAGCTCTCCAAATCCAGTCTCTGTCGCTTCCATCTTGGGCTGGTAAGTTCATGTGACTCCGAGTTACAGCGCCCGGGTTGAGTACCCGGGTGTGATGTCCCGAAGAGAGGGGTTTCCTTTCTTAGTAAAAGTGGACTGTGAGGCGAGAATCCCAGGGAATTATGAGCGGGCCAGCCTGTGCGTCTCAGTAAATCAGCCGTCAGCTGAAGGTCGGCTGGCTGGGAGGACTCAGACACTTCAGCGTGGCCGCTGCGCCACAGAGCTGCAGGGCTAGCCCCTGGTGGAGGCGCGGGCCGGGTAAACACGGGAGTAGCCGCGGGGACAGTGCGGCGCGTGCGCACAGAAGTGCACGGTCTTGGTATGCCCACGTGGACGCGGGCCAGCGTGAGCACGAAGAGCTACCCTTTGCCCAAATCTGATTACAGTCAGACAAACAGCCCCGGAGCCGACGCCTCTGCCTGCTCCCTGAGGAGGGCGGCCGAACTGCAGGGCCGGCGTGGGGTCCCGCCGCTCGCTCCCTCTGGCTGCTAGGTGACCCCCGCCCTTGTGGACTCCGGAGAATTCCCAGCCCCAGGAGTTGAGTTTGTTCAGAGACCGTATGTAGCTTGTCTGGGTTAAGGTTTCCCACCAGTATACAGCTCCTTTCGCCCGCAGGATTCACGATTCTGAAATCCAAACAGTTTGTGTATTCCAGGGTTGCTGAGCAAAGATAAGGGTGGTTTGGTTGCTGTGTTTGCTAAGTGTGTGGGTTCTAGGGCAAACAGCCTTCTAAAAAGGAAAAGGACTGTTTTAAAGAAAATAGATAACTGTGCCAAAACCACATGTTTTAAAAAAAGATGTGTTCCGCACTGGGTTTCCAGTCAGTGCCTTCGAGAGAACAGGTGCCATGTTGGCGAGGTGTCGGGATGCGGAGACACACGTGTGAACGTGCCCTTTTGTGTAACCCGCACGCACAGGAGTCTGCACTGGGCCTAGATTAGAAGTTCACAGCAGAGAACGTCCTTTGGGAGTTTGATTTACGGGAAACGGATTTGAGAAGTGTTTCTCTGACAGTGGAACAGAAAATGTATTTCCTGGTGGCCTCTGGCTCTGCCTGGGCATTTAGAAATGGTTTGGGCTTCCGCATGGGCCGATCCGCCTGTGTTCTTCAGGGAAACCTCAGTGAGGAGGGGGAGGGGGAGGAGGGGGAGGAGGCAGCGGAGGGGGAGGGCCTGGGACTGAGGTAGAGCCCGGTATTTGCATAAGCGGTAAAACCCCGGGCTCCGCTCCGGGCTCCCGCAGCCTGCTGCCTGGCGGTTGTTTACAGTGGAGTCCGGTGGGGGTGGGGTTGCGACACAAGCCAGTTTCAGAGCTGGGCACCCTGGGTAACAGGCGAGCTCTGCTCCGCGTGTGCGTGAGGGTCGGACCAGGCTGTTCAGGCTTTGTTGTCTGGGAACTGCTGACACGTTGTTGAATTTACTGTTTTGAAACTGCTCTTAGAGATTAACTTCACGTATTTTTTGCATTCAGATTACAGATTGGCATATTAGGGTTATGGATTGGTGTATTCACCTAAAACAACTTATTTTGGTTTTATTCCTCCCTTTATTCTAAAATTGGTTTTATGGTAGGTGAAACAGAGATTAGATATTGTTTACCGCAGAAGCATCTCTGTGTTTAGATTCTGTCTGTTAAAAGGACAGTCTGTTCGCATCGTGCAGTTAGGGCTGTGAGGCTCGGTGGGATTCCGAAGGAGCCGTGGAGTCCTGCGGGAGGGGGTAGGGCCCACAACTGTTGGCCTTTGAAGGCCGAAGGAATCCGCCCCGTTCCCTGCCGCAGCCCCTCCTTGCAGGAAGAGCGCGGAGGTGCTGGGAACGCACAGGCTTTCGTGAATGAAAGTCACGTGACCCCAGCTTCCTTTCCCTGAAAGAGAAACCTCCCCGAAAAGGCGCCTCACAGGAGGAGGCGTGCGAGTCAGGAGGCCGGGTTTCTGGCGCCTGATCTGCCTCGCGTGTCACCGTGGACCGTGGCAGCCAGCTGGCCCCGCGCCCCTGCCGCCTGTCTGTGAAATGGGCTGGCATTGTTCTTTCCTCCCGGGTGCCAGGCTGCTGGGCGCCAGGGGAGCAGAAACATCAGCGGCTGGGAGCTCTCCTGGAGGGAGGCGCTGGGAAGGGCGGCCGCCCTGCTCCTCGCACTCCTGGGCGACGCGCTGGCCCAGGTGCCCTCCCTCCGCCGCCGAGGAGCAGACGCCCTCCCGGCAAGGCTCACGTTCACTGCTGCCGGCAGCTGGTCCCAGCTCTGAAATCCTTTGTCCTTCTCCTCGTGTAATTCCTGACTGTCCGGGCTGGGGCGTGGCGCGGTGGTGGCGAGGCCGAGGGCCGCCGGAGCTCCGGGTCCGTCCCGCCCCCAGACCGGGGAAGCAGCTCGGAGGAGATCACCAGATCAGCAGGGAGAGCAGCTGCTCGGAAGAGCGGCAGCATCCGGATTCCCGGCCTGTGCTGAAAGTGCACTTGGGCCCCTTTATGATATGTTTATGTAGGAACAGATCGTGACGTGAGGAGAACGTGTAATTAGGGTGTGGGTTTCTAAAATTGGCTCTCAGTGCAGGAAGCAGTGCGACAACAGCTTTTACACTTAGTTGTTCAGTGACCCGCTGTGCCAGTCTGGGACTTGGTGCTTTGGGTTGGCTTGCCTGGCATGGGCCCCGGTGCCGCGCGGATCTGTGGCTCCATCTGTGTGGTGATGTTTGGGGCTGGACGGTGTTTGGCCTTGGGCTCTTCCACCCCCAGTGAGGAATTGTCATAGCACTTAATTCTCCCTGGCAGTATCGGTATTAAAATGAAGGTCTCTTTCTGAAACGAAGAACTTTCTGAAGTTTTAGTAACAGCACGAACATAATGGGTTTTCTGTTGAGATTCCCACTAATGCGCTTTCTGTGGAGCTTAGTTCCGAGAGCCCGGTAACTTCTGGTATCAGATTTGGCAAGTGGGAAGGATTTTTGTTTTGTTTTGTTTTGTTGGGTAGCACAGAGCCGAGTGTTCCCGTTTCACCTTGGAAACTTGGGCAGAGTGTAACTTAACTCCTTCGTCTGCAGTGCCAGGTGGCGCGGGAGGCACTGGGCGGGGAGCGGGGTCCCAGGTTCCCAGGGGCAGCACGCTTGAGGCTGCAGTGCAGGCCTGGGCACAGGGCAACTCGCTGGCATTTTAATGAACTGAACGAAGGCTGTGTTACTAGCACTGTCCACTTAAAGGGGCACCGCTGATTTTCGCTGGTGGCGTTTGTCTGGCGAGAACTGGGGGTGAGTCTGCGTTCGAGGCGGGAGGCCAGAGCTTCCCTGTCTTTCAGGAGCGCCGCAGACGCTGTGCAGAGGGCCCTGGAAGCCGGGCAGAGCGGGAGGCGTGCGGGGGCTGGGGCTTGGTGTGTGCCCCTGTGTGCTCCATCCATCACGCAGGTGACACAGGACACTGCTGTGTTTTTCAGTCTGCAGCTGCCAGAAGGCTGAGGCAGGACAGAATTCAAACTCTCAAGCTGTATGTCAGCAAGTCGCGAGCCAGCGAGGCAGCTCTGATTATGTTTGCTGCTGAGTAGAAAAGCAGTCGTTTTGCACAGGGTTGTGTCTGCTTCTCCGGATACACAGGCGAAGGCGCAGGTGAATGTGCCCTTCAGTTTTGCCATGTGTTTCCTCGCACTTTCACTGAAAGTTGAGACAGTTCACCAGATAAATTGATCCACGATATGTGATCAATGATTACATCCATTGTGCTATGTAAATGCAGGGTCTTTTGATATTTATTTGAGAGGAATCAGGTTTTCCAGAAATACTTACAGAGTTCTTCACTATCTTGCCCAATGGAAACCCAGGAGGTGTGACGATTTTCCTTTATGATTGAAACTCAGATGCTAATGATGAGGTTTCTGATCGTGTTTGAACTTTATGCAGGTACTTGGCATGACTCTGGTCCTACTGCTTGTACTTTATCACTATTATTGTGGCTATATGGAATCGGTAGATTTTTTTTGTGGATTCTTATAGCATAGTATTAAGTTTGGGGTTTTGAAAAGCGTGAAAGTGGGGGTCCGTGTCCATCCAGTCCGTCCCGTGTACGGCTTCGATTGCGCCGTGAACTCCCGATTTGGGAGGCCTGTGCTGAGGTGCAGTGTTGATGCCCCGCCCCTGGGGTCGGTGGACAGGGTTAGGGTTTCGCTCTCGGGCTACCTTTGGCCACCAAAGTTTAATGAAGTTGGTGGGCATCTAGTGACTCTGAAAGTGTTCTGTTGAAGTTGGATGTAATGAAAATGAGTACTATCGAAAGGTCACTCGTGGCGGACAGGCGCCGGGTAAGGTGTGTGCGGTGCCCTCCACGCATTCTTGTGTTGAGATGTCCCCTGCGTGTAGCACTCGCCGGAGCCCCGACGCCCGTGGCGTAGGCAGAGCAGGGCTGGCCCCGTCGCGGGTCACGAAGAGGCCGCAGCTCGCCCAGGGCGGGAGGCTGCCTGCACGGCGGAGCAGGGAAGGGCGGTGGCCTGGCCTGGTCCTGCCGGCTCTGCCTGGGATGGGCCCTGTGTGCTGATTTCCCGTGGGGCTGGTTCCTTCTCTTCCTCTTACTTTCTAGCCCTGTTGTGACGCAGAGGGAGCTGGGGCTGGAAGCGGCGTCCGGCAGCGTCCGGGAGGCCCTCGGTCGGGAGGCCCGTGGGGTGGGCAGCTCCCTTCCGGGTCCCCTCGCGGCCTGGTGCAGTGGGGACCTCCTGAGGCCTTCGTCCTCAGGCTCCGCGTGGCTGAGTGCAGAGCCTGTGTCCCTGCACCTGCTGGCGCTGAGTGGGTTCTGGGAAGGCGGCCTGGGCACCCTCTTGCCGAGGTCCTTCCCCACACGGCACGTTCCTGCTGTCTCAGCTCAGCCTGGTGACGAGTGGGAGAAAAAGACCAGGGCGCTTTGCGGGTGACAGTTGGGAACCACGGGCATCGTGTCATTCGCTTATTTTAAGGTTGTGCAGACAGCGCGCGAGGCCGGTGTCTTGTTCAAGGTCAGAGGTGGAAGGAGCGGAGCGGTTGGTAAAGACTCGGAAGAGTAGGAGGCTGTGGGACAAGGACAGCTGTCTCCGCGGTCACAGGCACTGCAGCGGCCCAGCGGCCCCGGCGCGCCCCGCCCACCTCCTGGGACCCAGGCCTTGGACAGAAAGAACCCTGCTGCACAGAAAGGTACCTGGTGCCTACCCAGGAAGCATGTTGTAGTGGGCAGGGCTGGTGCCAGTCACTCCCTGGGCAGCGGTGCCAGGCTGGTGTCCTTAAGACACGTCCTGCGGGTGAAGCTCCTGCCTCCTTCTCGGAAGGAGCGCCTGGTTTCCTAAGGAGTCGTTCAGTGATTTAATGGTGAGTTTATTTGAAATCTAGCACTTGTCCAAGGACCAGTAAGTAACTAATCAGTTGCTTCTGTGCACTCATCCCCTGGCAGGTGAGGGTTCCCCTGTGCCTTCATTGTTTTCACTGTCCTTTTTGTGTTTTTCTTAATCCTGTGGAAAATAAATCACAGCTGGATTTTTACAGGGAGAAAAATCATTTTCCTGCAGGTTTAATTTGATGAAGTTACCACCTTTCTAATGATAAAAGAGTATTTAAGCAAGCACATCAAATTTCATGAGATTCCTGTAGTTTAAAAAATGTAGCCAGGTAGTGTGGTCACACCTGTGTTCTAGCACTCAGGAGGCTGAGGCAGGAGGATTCTCATGAGTTCAAGGCCAGTTTGGGATACATAGATCCTGTCTCAAAAAGCCAAAAAACAAACAAACAAAAAGAAATAGTGCTCTGTGTGTAGCGTGGCTGTCGGTGCCCCTTGGTGCCTGAGAAGAGAGAGGACTTCCCAGGAGGTGGTGTCCACAGGGCTGGCACCTGCCACCATGCTTGATTGCATGGGGGGCTCATGGGGCAGGGACGGGACAGGAATTGCCTTTCTCTCTAGAAAGGAAGGGGGGAGATGAAAGCTTCCTCCGTGGCTTAGGAAGAAGGTCTGGTTCCGAATACTCTTCCACTGATGGGTTCATCAAGCGTTCACCCAGCCAGGTGTGGTGGCATGCACCTGAAATCCAGTACTTGGGAGGCTGAAGCAGGGGGGTTGCTATTTGAGATCGGCGTGAGCTACACAGTGAAAGGGCAGCCTGGAATACATAGCATGATCCTGTCTCAAATAATAATGAATGAAAACCAAAACAAGGCGAGTGCTGTGAAGACTTCCTCCTCAGTAAACCTCTCCCAGGCATGTGTGGCTCACCTGGACCTGTGCCCTCTGCAGACCCCCAGGGTCTAGTGCTCTCGCCGTGGGGGTCCTTGGAGGCCCAGGAGGGTGCTGAGGTTGGGGACCGTCAACCTGTGCGCCCGCACTGGGTGAAGCCCTCAGTCCTCTGTGCGCAGGACGTGGGTGCCCTGCGCGGTTGGAGGGGCCCCGAATAGATGTAAAACCCACGCAGGAAGCTGGGAGGCTTGAGCAGCATCTGAGCCGGTGGGGCTCGGGGTGCAGAGTGTGGGGCTGGTGTGCAGGGGCCACAGGGGGCCGATCTGGACCGGCCGCTGCAGGCGTTGTGGGGGTGCAAGGTGCCGGCGAGGGCAGGAGCCCGGGAGAAGAGGGTTCCTAGGCCAGATCTCCGGAGCGGGCGACCCCTGCCCTATCTCCGAACAGCTGTAGGCATTCTAAAAATGGACTTATTGCAAAGAAATGTGCCGAAGTAACACCTGGCACGGCGAGGGGGACACGGAATGGGTCCCGGGCTGCCCACACGGCCTGCCAGGGGCAGGCAGTCCACGGAGGCTGCCGCATGGACGCGCACCGCCGTGCGTCCTGCTGAGAACACACTCCCCTCACACGCTCGGGCTCGCTCTCCTGAGCGCACTCTGAGTCTCAGAGTGTAACTTTATTTTAATCGCAGTCAGAAAACTACCTTGAATTTAGCTGGTTGAATAAGCAAAAAAAATCAAAATTTTAATGATGAACTGTGATGAAATACTAGATATGAAAGCCGCAAAGAGCCATTATAAATATTAGCAAACTGGCACTCAGGAGAGTATATTTTGACGCTTTATTTGGAGCTTCCTTTAACGGGCGCACAGCTCCCGACACGGCGTCTGGGAACCCGGGACTCAGCTGCCTGTGCCTCAGCTCCTCCTCCCGGCTTACAGGTGACCTAGTCGGTGTTAGGAACGTCACACGCATTGGGGCAGTTTGCATGTTTTCTGCGCTTTGCATTCAGTTTGTCGGCGGCAGCGCTGGTTTATGTATGAAGCTGTTTAAAGTCAAGTCAGCACCCCTGCCCCGTGGGCACTGCCCCCAGAGCCCTCTGGCCGCCACCCAAGCGGCTCAGCCAAGCTGTGAGGGTCTGGGGGCACCAGGCCGTGCCGGAGGGTGTGGCAGGGACAGTCCCGGCCAGCACAGCTGCCCTGGGGTGGCGAGCTGCGGACCCGCCTGAGGTCCCCATAGCGCTGCCTTGCAGCACAGCCCCGATGCCCACATCGATGGCCCTGGTGAGGGGCGGGCCTTTTGCTGGGCACTCAGAGGGTGCCCGCTGCCTGGCCTGGACAAGGGAGTGCACCTGTCAGGTCCTCCAGGCAGCTGCCCCACCCGCTCCGGTGTCTGTCTTGTCTCACACACGGTGCCCAGGCTGCTGAGCACAGCCCTGTGGCCGCCTGTGGCCCGAGTCTGCATGGCCGCTCTCAGGGCGCGTCCCCTGGCCGGGACATGGCCGCATGTCCGTGTCTCCCGGCCAGCGGCTTGCGGATGCGCCTGGTGGGCAGCTCCTGTCCTGGGGTCTCCTCCGGACGGGGACGGGTGGGCTGTGCAGTCTCCCCCAGCGCTGGGGCCTCCTGGGCGGGAGGAGTCTTTGTAGTGCAGGCCCGGCACGTGGAACACATCACGGAGCGGGGAGCCGGCGGCAGGACGTGTGACACCTGCAGCATGTGCTGCCGCGTGTGCGGAACACATACATGTACACGTGGCAGCTGTGTACTTACAGACAAGCTACAGAGACTGCGTGCATGGCACAGTCCCCGCAGCGGGTGCCACGCTGCTGCCAGGGCCGTCTCGGCTCCCGCTGCCCACTCCCTCTGCCTCCGCAGTGGCTCCAGCCCCGCTCTCCTCTGCGTCTTCACCGTGTGGGCTCCAAACCACGGTGACGGGGGCCGCCCGAGGGAGGACTCGATCCTCTGTCCTTGTCCGCCTTCGTCACGTGGTCTGGCGCGAGGTGACTTCCGGCTCTTCCCCAGAGGCTCTCTGTGAAGTCACGCGTTTTGGGTACTTGTTCCACATCTCCTTAGCTTGGTTTGGAAGCATAAAATAAAGCTTCTGACTTTAGACATAAACTTTCCCTAGTGGACATAAAACAGATATTTTTGCATCTGTATAAATCATACATATAAACATGTTAAATCTGAGGAAAGAATAGCGGATGTTTTCAGTTTTCATGCACATTGTGGGACTCATCTCAAGCGCGCCTGTTAGGGCGGAAGTATCGTGCTTGTGTTCCCGTTTCCGGGTGACTCAGAAGAAAAAGTCCGGACGCTTGGGCCGAGTGGAGCGGAGGGGTGTGACTTTGTACCCTGTCAAGAGGAGGGTTCTGGTGCAGGATAGGCTGAGCGGCACTTGGTTTCCTCGGGACTCCTGTCCCCTGCAGAGGGCACAGGTACCGCAAGCCGATTCCAAACGATGGCACGACTGGCCTCCTGTCCCGCGCAGGCCTGAGACAGGGCTGCGTCCCTGCAGCTGTGAGTGTGCAGGGCTCCCGGCGCCATGCTCCGGCCCCAGGCGCAGGTGGCAGTAGCTGGTGGTGTTCGTACGGTCTGTGCCCTTTCCATGCTTGCCCATGCGCCTCAGGGGCTTTTTCTGTAGAGGATCTGCGGGCAGGCATTGGGCTTCATTGCTGTGAGGCGTCTGTCACGGTACCGGCGCTCTGTGGCGTGGCCGTATTTCAGTGAGAGACCGTGACCGTGTTCCAGTAAGACTCCATATGCAGAGGCAGCAGTGGCCACACGTGGCTACCGAGGCCCCGCCCACCTCCGCCTTCCACTGCCGTTGTCCTGGAAGAGGGAAGAACTTTCTGTTCTGGGTCTCAGTCCTGGAGTTTTGTTTTCCTTCAGAAAATTATGTTTAGCTGTTGAGAAAGGGCATAAACCACAGGAAGTTTTATTTGAGTTCAGTTCCACTTAGCTTGAGGAGGGGCCCGACTCGCCTGTGTGGGATTGCTGGGCAGTAAAGCCAGGCGAAGGAACAGTGTTGATTGGGCCCAGGATCCCTCCGGGGAATAAAAGGTCAAGGGTGCAGAGGTGCAGAAGAAAACTGTGGTTCCAGGGTGGGAGGCTGGCGGGGGGACAGGAAGAGGCAGATCGGAGGGCCAGGCTCGGGGAGCAGCCCCCACGGTGGGGCGATGGCAATGAAATGGTACTGGATTAGGGGTTTGGGGCAGATGACTAGACTCTCGTTGCTTGTCACAAAATGTAACTGCGATGACAGATAGGTTCATCTGTTTCACCATGGTAACCGTGTTACTCTGCAGATCTTGCAGCATCCTGTTGGAAACCTCGAACATGCGCAGTGACAGTTACTTTAAACAAGGAGCGAGGGTGGCCCTCTGTTTGTAGAATAGGGGTGTGCTGCACAGGGTCGGCGGGACCCAGGCGGTGTCGGCAGCGAAGAGCGAACCGTGGGTCCTCGTCTGGGCTTAGACGGTCGCATGTGGAGGCCTGGGCCTCAGAGAAGGAGACCGTCCGTCCTGTCGCACCCCATCAGGTCCGGGTGCCGCCTGGCAGCGGAGGGCGTCTGTGACAGCCAGCAGCGGGCGAGCGGCTTTCCGGGGCAGAGGCCGGTGCTCAGGTGCGGCCCCGCAAGCTCAGGGACCTCTGTCTCCGTCGGTCGCCAGGAACTTATTCACCCATATTTCCCTTTCAAGTGACTTTTTTTTCAATTCGAAAGAAAGTTTAAGTAGCTGTTTTTCTTAGAATCTCTGGCTTATCACATTCAACCTTACTCTTTTTTTTTTTTAATTCTTAGAGTGTTTTGCTTTTTGTAAAGTAAGGTGATACTGAATTATCAGGTCTATTTTTCTAGGAATTCTCCTGTAACTGAAAAATTTATTTTCTCTTGTAACTCTGTGTTTAACATGAAAGGTCTGAACCGAGCAACACAGGGCAGGAAGATACGTCTGCATTCACTGCAAAGCTTATTTCTTTACCCATTTTATTGACGCTAGAAATAAATTACCTCCAAGAAGTACATGGCTCTGTGTGCCGTGGAAATCAATACTGACAGCACAGCGGCTGTGTGAGGCCGAAGCTGTCTGCGGTCAGCATCGCCCGCACTGCCGTCCTCTGGACAGACCGGAGCAGGGGCCCTGGGCAGAGTGCAGGACGCCGGGTGCCGGGATGAGGCTGGGGCCCAGCCTCGGGGACATCATGGCGCGCAGCCCGGGGCTGGTGCAGACCGGGCCGAGGCTGCTCGCTCTGGGCTCGTGCGGCAGCCTGGGCTCGGGCCGCGGGCCTCGGTGTCGGGAACTGGGCCTGCACACTGCAGGAAGCCTCCTGCCTAGGAGGGAGCTTGGCCCTAGTCTGTCTTCTCTGCCTCTACGCCCTGTTTCCCTCGGCCCTTCTCTCCTTTCCTCTGGTCCTCTTTCCTTTCTCTTTGTCCTTCCCTCCCGTCTTTCCCTTTTGTTTCTGTCCCTTTCTCCTCTCTTCTTTCCTGACTTCCTTTCCTGCTTCCTCCCTTCTCCCCTTCCCTCCTTTTCCCTGTCTTTCCCACCTCTCCTCCCCGCCCTCTCTGGGCTGGACCGCAGCGGACTGGCGAGGACCGGTCCCCCCAGCAGCACCTTTGCACCGTCGCTCTGGTTGTCCCCGAAGTGGGAGAGGAAGGGTGGGGTCGGCTCACGTGTGTCACCCGCGGAATGTCACGCGCAGCCGCAGCAGTGAGGCGTCTTGGCCCGCGTGCCCTGTGGAGTGTCCGCTGCAGGGAGGTCCTGGGTCGGTGTGAACAGAGTCGGCCCGAGGGGCACAGTCCTAGAACACATAGTTAGACCCTGTCTCAAAAAATAAATAATGTCGTGGTGACTGAGAGTCTGACTTCATTCGAGCCCAGGAAGGTCCGTGGGTGGGGCCGAGTCCTCCCAGGACAGCGTCTCAGAGGGCGGGCGGCAGCGGCTGTGCCCGTGGCGGAGAGGCTGTCCCGGAGCTCGTCCCGGCTGTGGTGCCCATGAGCCCGGGCAGGGGGTGGTGCAGGCT
>PVIC010008426.1:0-48186 GCA_004025085.1 Thryonomys swinderianus | reverse complement strand
TCCACTCCATAATGCTTCCTGATTTTTAGTTGGATCAAATTTACCAGGTAAATCCATAGAAAATTTTGCTCCTATTCAGGAAATATAAATTGTAAGATTCATTCACTTTATAATAAGGAAATAGATGATTAACTATCTTCTGAAATTCTGTTAATAAAAAAGACTACAGGTTAGGGACATCTCAAAGGAAAATGAATGAATAGGTGGCACATTTTTAAACAAATATTCTTCCAGCCAAAATTGAACTAATCTTTGACCAGGTGGTAAGGGCACGTCAATAAATAAATGCAAAGGAATAAACAAATATAAAATAACAACCAACTTATGAGTTCTGGAGGTTGGTTTTGTCCTAAGAGTTACCTACAGATTCAGGGTTTGTTAATAACAAGCCTAATTAATATAAGATTTCACATTCTAGGCGACTCTTGGACTCAGCTCACCCTAGAGTTAAATTGAACTTTTGAGATGCTCCCTGAGACAAAAACATAGTGTTTTCTCTGCAGATGAATTTGGGAACTGCTGAGTACCATGCTAGCCCCTCTGTGAGATGCACAGTGCCGATTAATCCATCAGGGATGCTGAAAACCCCTCCTGAGAAGAATGCTGCTTGATTTTATGTAACTCAGCATGTCCTCAATTTTATATTACTATGGAGCCCTCTTTAGGTGTAATTTCTATTAAAAACCCCTACAACTCACGTTCTGTAGAATATCTGTTTTAGGATAAGAATCTGACTCTTGGGCCCACTCCACACTGGCGAGGACACAAAGGACTCCACCCCAGGCAGTACTCCAAGGTAAGCAATTCTGGAAGCATCACTTGCCTCTCCTGGTTTTTGTTCTCTCCTTGCTTTACTGAAGGCCCACAACAAGTGTCCTTCTAGTTGCCCTGATCTCAAGAATGTCCCTAAGGTAATGTCTGCCTTGATCTTTTGCAGCGTTTATAACATTTCACTGAGAAGCGCTCTGTGTAGAGATTCAGTGCCTAGAAGAAACACGGAGGAAACTACATTATTTTTAGCCTGGAATAAATCTAACTTCTAAATTAGGAAATTTAGACACAGTACCTTTGTCTCTTGTTCAATGTTATACAATTAATTAAACATGTTATGAGGAAGTAGAACTCAATAAAAAGGTCTGGCTGGGAATGGGCTGTATTTAGATAATATTACGCTACCATTAAGGTAGAAAGTCAATCCCAATTCCAAGTGCTTCTGGTTCTGAAATGGGCTATGAAAGAAAGAAAAAAGTCAACTGTGATAGAAAACGAAGATGATGTGTGACCAACAGGAAGCCCATAAGCAGAGGCCCCGCTGTGTGTCATTTCGAGGCTGGCATGAGCGCCACGCCGCATGACACTGAAGACATTAGCCCAATTTACAATCCCAAGGCTTGTGCTGCCACCAGCCAGATCCAATATGGATCGCTTGCCATTGGTACTTGATTCCTCCGGTGCTGCCAAGCGTTTTCTTCCTGAATGTGAGAGCAACGATCACTGGCGATTGCATTAATCCATTTCCCCAGGACTGCAGTGTGGAGAGCTGCGATGTACCACACCCCTAAGATGGCGCCGGTTTCCGCCTTCCGCCAGTTTGCTGGCGAGCGCTCTCCGTGGTAAACAAGTCCTTATTTGGCTGTGCTTGCTTCAGGCGCCTGTTTCCGCATTAGAGTAGCCTATCTGCTTTGCCCACGTGGCCCACTGAGATTGGCTGACCTAAGGGTACTTAAGCCTGTGGGCGTTTCTCCCCGTGGTCGGAAGATGTTTCAAGGTTCCTGAATAAACTGCTTGAGGAAGAACTCTCACGGGGTCGTGTCTTCCTTGCTGGTCGAGGCGGACATGACACTGCAGGGTACAGGGCTTGAGCATCTGCGAGCTGTTATGCTAGATGCTCCGTTCTAATGTGCATTCTCCACTTGAAGTTTCATCGGTGACTTTATGTCAGACTTGCCATCTTTCCTTGTTTTAAAGTTTCTTGCTTGTTAAGAACTGATTTTAAAACGCTCCCATTTCATTCCACTTCACGAAAATGAAGAGAGTCCCGTTTTTCAACATTCCCCTTCTTCAGATGTCCCGTCAGTTTTGCATTTGTAGCTCTCGGGTGAGCAGTACAGCTCCACCACCGCTCCTCTCACCTTGATCTCCCTTTGGCTGCCTACCGTTTGCTCACTGCAGACGATAATCATTACCACAACCATTCATCTCATTTTCAACAAATACCGTCCATCACCCACAGGGTTCCTGCCTCCGGGAACAGGTGCCAGGATCCAACACGGAGCCATCCCGTGACACAGGGCAGGAAGCCCATGAGTCAGATTTTGAAAAGGGCAGGTTTGTTTGTGACCCTGGCCCTGCTGTATTTATGCCTGAGATGCTCCTACATGGACTTTCGTGAAACCCTACTTTCCACTTTCCTAAAATGTAAATAATGTTCTTGTCTGCACCTGGTCTATCATGATGATTTCATGGAAAAATTATAAACTGAAGTGTAAAGCTCTTCAGAAATAGCCACTGTATCAGCAGAAGATTATCTTTTTGCTGTAATCCTCAACTACTGTTCACATTTTAACAGCTTTTTTTTTTTTTTTCCTATTTTCATTCCGGGCCTGAAGAGCTATGTCTGTTAGTGCCAATACCACAAATAAAAAGTGAAAGTCCAGCCAAACAGCTGGGGCTTAGGGCACGAATTCGGAAACATTAACTCCTCTGAAAGCTTTGTTTTCCTCCTGCAATGACTGGCTGCTTGGCTAAATTAACTGCTTGTTTTGGCCACATAAATACAAACCCTTACATAATTGAAAATACAAAAAATATAGATGGGCTTATTTTTCTTTTCTCAGAATAATAGTGCTTGGTTAGATGTGTGTCTTAATGAATTATCTAAGTAAATATAGTCAATTTTTAAAATAATTTCCAACTAGTGAAGGTGTGGAGGTATTGACTATGGAGTTACTCATGTCTCATGATTGAGCTTCAGTTCTTCCAATCCATTCCTGTTCATCTGTGCCTGCACCTTATTTGGAATGAGTTTTCCTGCCTCTCCTTCCTCTCCAGTCGGCTTTCTAACAGGACTTTAATGTGCTTTCACGTCTTCAGAGGCCTTCTGACATTGCCCATGGTTCCTGGTTCTCTTCCCAAGGCAGGCCAGACAAATAAGAATTTCTCTTCTGAATGGGTCCTAGAAACTCCAATCTTCTTCCACTTTTCTGTCTTGCACCTGGCCAGAGAGGGTCAGCACTAAGATCCTTCGGGTCACGTGTAAGTCACACATACTCTCCACAGCCCAGGAGGACCCCACCCCAGAAGCTACGGGAGGAACCCTAGACGGACAGGCCGAGAAGGTTAACGCAGACATACCTTGCTTGGATTCCTGATCTGTCTGTTGACATTAGGTCCTATCATCTTGGGCCAAATTATATTTCTTCCTGGTTTCCATGCTTCTGGATTTTATATGTCACAAAAGTAAAATCACAAAATTCTTTAGCCTGGGGGAAACATGTGGCATGTGACTGCAGTCACTTGGGTTATTCAGACCTAGCAAGCCAGGGTTTACAGACTCTGACAGTACAGATGAAAAATATATAAATGACTCCCGATAAAAGCCTGCCCTGCTTTCCACAATCCTTTCCTGGATGAAATGACACAAGTGACTGTTTACCCATCACACTCCTGTCCTCATCTTATTTACCTCTGCAACTGGACTGACCCATTTGCAAAATCTTTCTTCTTCTCCTTTTAAACCATAAAAATCCCAAACCCCACTGATTTTATTTTGGCAACATTCATTCAGACAAACTAGAACTTGTGTTTCCTCCTGCTATGGATGGCCACCCTCAGCTCAGCTCAAACTTTTATATTTCATGTGCCTCAACTTTTCTTCTGAATTAATATTTTATGCCCATCAATAGTATTAACATGGAAATCAAACAGCAGAGGGTCCAGACAGCTTCCAACAGCTGAACACATAGAAGTGCCTGGAAGGTGGCACCCTCCTTCCCTGGTACCTCTACTTTAATATCTCTTTTGCTGTTTCCTTTGTAATACCCTTCATAATAAACGGGCACCTGAAAGGAATGAGTATTTGCCTAATGTCTGACAGTCACTCAGCAAATTCATCAGATCCCAAAAGAGGATCGTGGGTGCTCTGAATTACAGCTGGTCGTCAGAGGCTCAGGACTCGAACCTGGCCTCTGCAGTGGGCCAGGCATGGGGAGTGAGGAGCTTCCATGGCACTGAGCCCTGCAGATCTGACAGAGATGTTGTCTGAATTGAAGAAAACCAGAAGACACCTGTCTGTGGGACTGATTGCTTATGTTCAAGTGAAGAAAAATCCTCTCATATCTGGTGTGAGAAAACTATAGATTGTGGAGGATATTAGACAGTGTTTTTATTCTGATACAGGGTCACCCACCTCATACTGCCCACCTACTCACTTTCTGTAAACTTCTAAAGTTTCTTTTGCTCTGCTATAATTCTTATATCCCTGCCACGTGATCCCATCCTCCTTCCTGAGGGCCTTATCTCCCTCTCTGAGCCTCTGACCTTCTCTGGTTTTCTTATCCGGCCCCATAATGTGTAAGAAGGGAAAAGACTTTTCCTCCTGTCACACTCAATGTAGCATCAACACAGAGCACTTCTGAAACTGTGGATACCTATTTTCCTACCACACACCAAGGATTTCCCAGCAGACACCAGCTAGAGATCATAATGCAATTTAATTTTGACACCACCTACAGTCAGAATCTCAAAATCTACAGGTTAAAAACTCATCCCCACAAGCTCATCTCTGCTTTAGGTTCCAATCATCAAATTATAGGTTATTGTCTAAATCTGAACAAAGAGCTGTAAACCAAGATTCTTATTAATTTTCTAGGCAGGCTGCAGAAAGCAGGAAAACACTTTGGCAAGTTTATTAAATTAATAAAGAATGCAGATGAATACCCAGATGTACAGGCAAGGAACATGAAAAGGGGGTGTACCACTCTCTGGGTGCACCACTACACTCTGCACAGGCTCTTTCAAAGCTCAGGACTCAGGAAGCTTTCTGAATCCACTTCCGGTGTTAGGAGGCTTCCTTGTGTGCACAGGATTGATACTATCCTTAGGAATCCACTCAACCTTCAACTCTTTTTTTCCTCTGGAGTTTGGAGGGTGGGACTGAAAACTCTAGTCACATGGTCATCACCCTGACATCCAGCCCAGGAGTCCACCAAGAGTCACCTCACTAGAACAAAAGAATTTCTTACTGTTGTCCAAGAAATTCCAAGAGCTTTATGGGAGACATTCCAAGAGCTCTATGGGAGACATTCCTGCTACTCAGAAAACGAGAAGAGCTATGGGAGTTCCGGGTGAGGAATCATAGCTGCCAGAGAACTACTTCCAGTCAGTTCCTTATGGACAAGAACCTCAGCTTATTTATTTTTGCATTGGCAGCATTAAAGAACTGTCGTGTACTTGGTACCTAACTGCTGAATTGCAAAACAGGCTGGAGAATGTCCACGAAGTCGTAGTCTCATCCTTGTTTGTTAATAAGCAAACCTTAAAAGGTCTCGAGGGCTGAGAGGTGTCCTGAGACTACACAACTGTGCCTAGAGAAGGGAGGAAAGAGACTCAGCCAAAGATGATCAGCCAAAATTACAACTCGCTATTCAGTCCAAGAATCTTATCCAGGCTCCATTAATGTGATTTACTTAATACAGCTAGACAAGATGACACAGAGGAATCAAGGCAGGGAAAATTTTTAGCTGCTTAGCTCTAATTCCTACTCGTTAGCTAAAAATTTGCCTAAAGACACACTTGCCACCCAAGTGATGGCCGATAGGTGCAACCCCAGCTATTTGGAAGGTTGAAGCAGTGGGATCCCTTGAGCCCTCAAGTTTGAGATCAGGCAATTCAGCAACTTAGCAAGAAACCTACACGAAGTGAGAACGAAATCAGTTAAAAATTAAATATAGTTACTACAGGATAAAACACACAGAAAGGTTCCACTGAGATAAAAGAAACTTTTAGATTATATCCCTATCCTTCCTTGATGGCTCAGTTCCATGGAAAGTCTTATATCTGACAAAGTAGAAGGTACAATAAATAAATATTTACTAATGGTAATCTTAGGGGAGACTGCTGTTAATCAGCTTTCTAGCACATAACAAAACATATGAGATAATTTATCAAAAGAAGAAATTTATTTTAGCTCTGGACACTGGAGGTTCTGTTCTATCATGTCAGCCCAGGGAGAAAGGCAACACCTCATGGCGGGAGCACACAGCAGAGCAAAGCCGTTCATCTCACTCTCAGGGAGCAAAGGAGAAGAGAAAGGGGGGAGGGCGGGTGTTTACTGCCCCCTTCAAAGCACCCCCATGCTTAGAGACTTGCCTCCAGCCCCACCTCTCCCTGGCTCCCTCTCTACCCCAAATCAGCAGCTGGCTACCACATCTTTGTGGCCAAACCTTTCTCCAGATGCTTCCACTTATTCTCCTCCCTCTCTCTCTCTCTTTCTCTCTCCCCTTCCCCCCTCCCCTCCCCCTCCCTCTCCCTCTCTTTCTCTCGGCAGACAAAAAGAGTCCATGCCCTTTAAGAAACCATAGCAATGCACAGATGCAGGTGATGCAGGTGACGCAGGTGACGCAGACCAATCATACATTGCTAAATGCTGCTTCCGCCTTTGCTCTTAATCACACCCCGCTGTGAGCACTGTTCCCGCCCTCTCATCCAATCACATCCCAAGGAGCCCTTTAATGCCGGTAACTTCCATAGTAATAATGAAGAAGCCTGTCCACTGATGTGGAGTCTGGGTGTTGTGATTCTGCGTCCCTGCTCACCGTCCCAAGGCCATCGGATTAGAAAGATTACAGGGTAACCAGACCAGGCTGGATGACACATCTTCAACACAGGAGCTTTGCCAGCCATTCCAGGTCTAAAATACAGCGAGAACTCCTGAGTGGGGCATAAATTTTCATTTGCACACTAACACAGCAAGCACTGTGTGTCACTATCCATCTTTTCTATTACTTTGGCAAAATTCAGAGAAAATGTAATGTAGCTTTATCTGGTTTTTTTTTTTTCACTTATCTTCAGAATTTTGCCCATATTATTTAGCATTTGAATTATTTTAATATTTTCTACTAATTTTGATATGTTATGAAACCAGTATAAATTATCATTCAACATCATCTCTTTTCCTTCTTCCTGTCAGTCTTTGAGCTCTTAATTCCTTAAATATATATTTCTTCACCATTCTCCTCTGGTTCTATAATTTACCCTTTATTGATTGTTATCAGAATTGATGAAATTAACGAAAAATGTCACGACTGGAAACAAATTTTTTATGTTAGCTCAAAGTGTCCTAAAACTCAAGGTCATATTTTGAGATAATCTGAAAAGTTTTGAAATTTCAAAATGAAGAAGAAGAGGAAGAGGAAGAAGATGTTAGAGAGGTCAAGGGTTGAGTGATCTTAAGTCCATATTCAATTCATTTTAGAATCTGAGAAGATCTCTTTGGGTCTTAGAGAAGTTTTATTAAGAGATCAGTAGCATCTTCCTATTCAGATGGTGCAGGGATACCTAAACTTCAATAATTGACACACATTATGGAACTAGGAATAAATCTTTTAAGTTTGCAAACTTTTATAGTATGTGGAATACAGTTTGCTCTGTTGGGGATACATTAAAAATGTATAAGGAACTCTGCATCCAAAGCCTAGAGGGAGCCCCTTGTGATATACTCACAGAGACAGTGGAGGGAGATAACCCCCCACAACAGATGGCACATGACTGTATCTTTAGGAAGTAAAAGGAGAGTTACATAATGAGAGAGGTGATATGACACTGAAAACATCCACTCATAAACTTGTTTTGACTAGAGATCGAACTTAGGGACTGGCCCACGCTAGTCAAATGCTCTAACAATGAGCTATAACCCAACTCCTCAAGTTCATAAACATTTAAGACGTGCATCCTACAGACAGGTAAGAAAAGGTGCCAAGACATCTTCCCTGCCCCCAGAGGACACCTGTGAGGGGGACTGACTGTATTTGAATGAAGCCAGGAGAAAATAGTTGGAGGAAGCCAAAATGTTTTTTAAGTTTCTATATAGTAGCCTTCCTGTCCCTATGCTAAGCTCCATCATTCGGAGTGGTCTAAATACATTGGCTCATCTGGTCATCACCATCATCAGACAGGAGAGCCACCACTGCTAACTCCATCTCCTAGGTGATGAAGTGGAGCAGTCAGATCCCAGAGCTGGCAAACAAGAAGCTGACATCTGAACCAAAGCACTTAGGTTAACACCACTATGGTCAAGAGGACACTGTTTCTCAGGGAACTGGCAAGGAGTTCAGAGTTAAAGCACAGAAGCTCTTCCTACAATTCAGCAAGAAGCAAGGATCCCTTATCAGAAGATAAGCAAATTGCATGACTTAACCTCTTACAAGATTAGCCTACCATAGAAGAAATGTACTTGGTGCAAAGCTCCACCTCTGGCACTGCTAGAGGACACTGAGACCACTCACAACCTCTAAGCAGCCCAGCCTACTCTGGAACACATCCCTGAGAAACATATTTGAAGTTGCTCATCAGAGCTGTGGAGGCAAAAGCCAAGGGTGAGAGCAACTTGAATGGACATCAAAGGAAGAACCTATAAAGGGAGCTACCTGCCCATGAAGGGAGAGAGAACTCAGAAACTGAACAGCCGTGATTATATATAGGAAAGAAACTCCAGGAACACAATGATGAATAAAAGAGGTAAGCAGAACAGCATGTATAGTGCAATAAAATGTCTGTATTTTAGACCACACGTGAAGTAACTGTATATAGAGTCTGTAGAGAACACATATGCAAATAAACTTGTGGAGGTGAACTGAAAGAATTAAATGCACAGAATGTGTGTTAAATGCACAGAATGTTCTCGTATTTATGAAAATCTTGCTCTATGAACTATTGCTTTTAAACAAGACACAATAACAATGATGATAGACTTACTGAGTATTTTACTTCCAAGATACTATTTCCAAGAATTATAAAAGAATAAGGTCACCATCATGAATTTGTACAATTGCTACCCTAATTTTAGCCTAATTTTATCCATGAGAAAAATTGAGTAATAGAGGATTAAGTATTTTCCTCTTCAACACATACCTTTGAAATGATGAATATGGGAATTCCTGAATCCAGGAATCATAATCAATATTCTTAGTTATTAGATTCTAAATATCATATTAATACACACACATATATAAAGACCCATGGCCAGTGGTATGTGAAGAGCCAGAGAAGATGCTTGCAAGTGAAAATAACTCTACTGCGATCTGTGCAATGTTTGAAACTGGGAGGCTACGTCACAGGCCCGAGTCTACCTTGTACTTTCTCTGACCTTTGAATGATTATCACAACAAAGACGATAAACAGCTTTTCTGCTCCTTCTGACCTCAGAAGTTAAGTTGAATTCAGTGATACTGAAGTGAGGGGTTGCAGCTATATGTAAAAGAATGATAAAGATAATTCAGATATTTCAGTTTCTACTGTGTCGCTAACCTTAAAGTATTTCCACATGTTATCACACCTGATCATCGCCTCTGCAGCAGGAGGGACCAGTCTCACGAAACCGAGACAAGAACCCGTGGACTCCGCCTCTTCCTTTCCCCGCCCATCCTGTGGGGCGGTGTGCGGAACGCCACGACTCAGAGGCCAGCGGATGCGCCTCTGGAGGATCCCGGAAGCAGGTAGGACGGCCCTCGAGTTCTGTGCTGTCTTTACCCCAGGATCTCTAACTCAGGACAAAACTGTAGTCATCATTTTATTCATCCATCTTGTAGAACTATTAATAAGTACCAGAGACATTGAGACTCACCATCAACATACAGAAAACCTGAAATTGTTGCTTTTATCAACGCAAACATCCAGTCTCTCTTGGACATGGGGTGCTTCTATGCACTCATTTGAAGGTGGGCGATTTTCCAAACATGCAGTTTTTCATTCTTTTGACAAGATATTAAGCTTGTTTTAAAATGATGGGCTGTTCATTTATTCTTTCTCTTCTCCCACTAGTCTAAAAATGAGTGGGCTTTTAAACACAGCGACACACAGTCGACATTTCAACTTCCATTTCCAAGCTCCCTCATTTCTACTAGAGTTTGTCTTCGGAATCTGAACAAACGTAGGTGCTATTTGTCTATTTCTCCAGCATTAATCTGCCTTGAAATACAAAGCAAGTATTTTTTTTATAGTACCTGAGCGAAAGTGGAAAAGAAAATAGACGGCTGTGATGACTTCTCCGTATTTATCAAAACCCTCCAGTGTTTCCACCTGTGAGGGCAGGAGAGCGTCATTAGCACAGAAGCGGGTCAGAAATGAGGCAGATCTGAAAGTGAGGGTCAACTCCACCAGCTCACTATCTGTGTGGCTCAAAAGGGATCATTCTCAGCGCTTTGTTTTTATACCTTTAAGATGGGGGTAATGCCTACCTACCTAACTACCCTTGGGACAATTAGAAAATTCTAAACAAATGTATGTACAAAGATTTAATAGAGCAGCTAGATATAAAAAGACCTCAGTGATTATCACGATCACGTTGTGAGAACTCAAGAGTTTCAAAACCAGAAGTCACCTTGGGCTCAGACTAACTGCACCTGGACGTGGTCTAAGAAATAATTCTGAGCCAGGGGAGCAGGATGGCATGGGAGGGCTCCATGACCAGCTCACAATGGAGCAGACCTGGAGTTTAAACTCCTGACTCTGACCTTTGGTCTCCCCCCTTGAATGTCTCTCTTTCCTCAGATTTCCAGAGTTTTTAGTAGTTTCCGTTTTCTGGATGTGGAACTTCACTCGTACAGGTATTTTCTTCAAATGATGATGGGTATTTTTTCCTGGTCGGATCCAGAACATCTGAAACCCATTTGGAATCGAAAATGCAGTCTGGTTACTCAGAGCATCTGCTGGTTTGCTCAATTGCTGTCATATATGGACATGCATATGGCACAAGGAGATCTAAAAAAGCTTAGGGGTTAGTTTTAGATCATCATTTCTTCATAACCTTGAATTCTTCATGTTTTACTTCCCACTGTATCAGAAGATGGTTAATATTGAAAGAAATTTCCTCTGAGTACAGAGGGAGCTGAAAAGTTGTTATAAGAAGTCACGGCAGTCATAAGACTATTGCTGAGCATGGGTTTATTAGAAAGCAAAATAAACAACATGCTGCAGGCTGACTTTCTCTTCAGTAAACACTCACATTGGAAATGCTTACCTTGTCCACAGCCAAGATGTTATCCTTTGCAGAGAGAGAGAGAGAGAGAGAGAGAGAGAGAGAGAGAGAGGGAGGGAGGGAGGGAGGGAGGGAGGGGGGGAGATCACTCTGCCACCATACTGCAAATGTTCTATGGCTTGGGGAAGGCAGCATATGTAGAATCTTTTAACATGCCACTCTGAGCAGTTGACCTTCCAGCATTGTGAGCCATCTTGGGCCAGGACGCACTGGTGAGGAAAGCATCCAGTGAGTGCAATGAGGTGACCTGCCCTCTGCCTCACCGAAAGAGGTAAACAAACACTGGGGAGGGCTCCATGCTGCTGCCATTGTGAGAGGGGAGTCCACTTGGTCTAATATGTTAAGAGGATTAGTGCTCAAGCTGCATGAACCTTGAAACAGCCCAGTGAAGCTTATGTGCTTTCTAGTTTAAATTGGCCTTCAACAAGACCTCTCTGATCATCAAGAATTTGGCAGCCTGAGAATTCTGTCACATCCTCTGAAGCAAGAATGGATGCCAGCACTGCAGGATTCTTTAAAATTGAGGTAGAGGTAGAAAGAGAACTGAAAGGCTCAGGGTCAGGGGTGCACAGAGGTCCTACTGTGTGCTAAAATAAAAATATATAAAACCCGCTGCAAGGGTCAAAATAAACTCCTTCCTCTGGCCATTTAAACTACAGAGGGCTCCAGTGGGTGATAACTGAGACTGTCGCTGGCAGGGGACCAAAGAGTTCTCCATGAAGAGCAGATGGGAACTTCAGCCATGGAACGGGCTGCATTTTTGTTGACTTCCGGCACAGAAGAAGATCTTCCGGACACATCAGTGGGAGTCAGAAAGGTTTATTGGGCAGCATTAAGGAAGTACAGGGTCGGAGCACACAGCACGTGGGCCTCAAGAGATAGGTGCACTATGGTCTGGGTCTGCAGGTGTTTATGTCGTCTCACAATTTCATCTAGCAGGTGACCTAGAATGTATGTTCCCACCGTCTGTCAGGCTACGTTGGTGGGCTGGGCCCAGGGTAAGCCGTTTGCCTGTGTTTAGAGTTGGAGATACGCTACCCAGTTTCTTGTGCTGCTTCCTTGAAGATGTAGGAGAATTATAGGCTCAATTTATACAAGGAAAATATAAGCCCAAATTATAGGATTAGAGTTGTTTTTTGTTTTTGTTTTGTTTTGTTTTGAAGAGGCATTGTAATCTTGGGTAACTCTGTCCAAAAGCTACAGTTTTTCTTAAAGTACAATTTTAAAGTATTATTTTCCTTTTCTCTTTCCTACCTATCTTTTTTTTCTCCTCTTCTACCTTAAAGTTCGCTTGTATAATGAAGGCATTATGCCATGTGCCGTGAGGTGTTGGTGGAAAACTAGTAAACACTTGGGAATTTACAATAAAAGTGCTTTTCACTAAAGAAGTCCCCAGAACTACTACTTATATTTCAGCTTTATCAAAAACATTGTTTAACACCAAGGAAAAAGGACAAGCTTCCCTCTTTCTACCAGAAATGCATCACGGTACCTTCTGGGCCTTTCAGAATGCCCAGCAGATAGAGGCATCTGCTGTGTTTCAGCATGTTGGTGTTCCTAGGAGTACTGGACAACAGAAAGCCATATTCGTAGAATCAGCATAAAATACATATTCCCTGAAAACGTCTATGTTCATTCAAGGCATCCCACCTCCAAATACCGATTTCCTGGGCCTTCTGCTAGAGATGCCACGACTTGGGAATGAGTTTCCACAACTTGCATGGCTCAGGAAACAGCTGGAGAAACATCTTCCTACGTGTCTCCTTTGTCTCCTTTGAAGTACCTGCTTCTGCTTCAAGGATATCAAAGAACAGGAACCTTTTTTGTCTCCAGAAGGGTCAAAATTGTGAGGCTTGCTTAAGCATTGGCCAGACCTAGGGGATCATCACAACGCATAGTAGCTGAGAAGCCATCAGGCCAGCAAGCGGATGTTAAAGAATCAGCCCCAGTGAATATAACGTTATAGGCCATAAACAGGAGCTAACAATCATATCAACTAGAATGAGCTAAGATTAATAATATCAGTAAGATTGAAGATGGGCAAAGGAGGGAGGACAGAGGCAGGAGGGGATCAAAAAACAAGCTGCATCATATACACATACCTATCTCTCAAGATGATTTTAAACTGCATGTACTATAAACATATACTAATAAAAAATAAAAGAATCAGTAAAATCTGTCAATAAAGCAGAGGTGTCCAGCATATAAAAGTTGTTGGTTTCCACAAACTGAGGATGATCTTGATTATTTAAGAATATAAACATAAATAAAACAGAAAACAGCTATAAGGTACTACATGAAAACTTTGCAATATTAATCCAGAGTAAAAGCAGATATTGCATTTATACTTCCTAGCAGTCTTTTGCCACAGCCAGTGAATTTATGTATTAACTGTCACGTTCTCCTTCTCCCATTCTGTGTCCATGGTACTAAGTCAATTCATGACAAAATCAAGAGCTGGTTTGACAACATAGAACATCGTTTGCAGAAGGGGTGAGTTTTTAGTGGAAAATATATTGTGTTCAACAAACCTTGACTTCTCAGTTGAAGGAGACATAGTGCAGTATCAGTTGCATGGAGTTAAATGTGTATACTCACCACAAAAGTATTTTCCTTCATAACTGTATAAGAAAACAGTGTTGCTGAGCCCCACTCATTTATAATGACGTCATCCCAAGAGAGCTGGACACCCACAGAGCCACACAACACGATCATGTGCTAAAGTAGTTGTTAATTATCTTTTGGGACATGCTTGCAAGGATTTGAAACAAAATCAACAAATAGATAAAATGTGTGCAACACTCTTCAGGGAATCCTGGAAAATTTGTGCAAACTCTTCAAAGTATGATGGGGAGATAGAAATAAACAAACTGTTGATGGATTTAAAAATATCATTTTCCTGGATTTCATTTAGGACTTTGAATCTCACAAAGCAAGGCTGAGTGAAGAAGAAATGTTGTGTTTCTGGCTACACAATCAGGGCTCACTAGAGAAACATATATGTGTGTAGATATGTAACAAGGTGGGCTCATGATGGCCACTGCGGTCAGGTGTGGACGAGTGCATGACGGTGTCTGGATCTGAAGGATCCATCAGTAGTTGGAAGCCTGGGCTCACTGCAGAGTCCAGGGAGAGTCCGTATCAGGAGGCCTCAGGGTTTGTGATAGAAGCTGAAGAGTCTGTGCTAGAAGCCAGGAGACAGATACCCAAGGCAAAGGAAAGCCTAGAGCTCCTCTGGAGGAAAAAAGAAAAGAAAAAAGACAAGAAAAGAAAAGAAAAGAAAAGAAAGGAAAGGAAAGGAAAGGAAAGGAAAGGAAAGGAAAGGAAAGGAAAGGAAAGGAAAGGAAAGGAAAGGAAAGGAAAGAAAGGAAAAAGACCTTCCTTCTGTTCCACCTTTATACTCCGTTCAGGCTGTATGCCTTTTTTACTACGTTCAGGCTATACCTCCATTTTCAGTAAATCTCTTCAGTTGTACACAGAACCATGGCATCCCAGTTGGGCTTTCTTACTCAAGTTGACAAAATAGTTAACTATCTACACTGCCATTGAAGCAAAACAAATACCAAATCTGTGGTTTGTTATTACCTTCACCACCCTATGTATCTCGTAACCACACGTCCTGAAGTGCTGCAGATACAAAACGTGTTCTTCTTCCTTTTTCCCCGAGCAGGTAACCTTGACCTACACTGAACATTCTTCCTTGAAATCAGCACTAAGGGAGTCTGCCTCAGAGTTAGTGACCCTAGGGATTTAATATACAAAGGGACCGTGGCCAGGCCATGAAGAAAAACAGAATTTTGACCACAAACAGGAGAAATCTATTATAGAAACTTTAATTTAGCTTTGATAATCACCCCAGGAAGCGCGCCTACTGTATCGGACTTGCAGGAAGATCATGTCTGGTGAAAATGCAGGAACTCAAGCAGTAACATTTGTAACAATTACCCCAAACTGCCAGGGCTTGATTAATGATTGTCAGGTTCTCTAATTGTTGACCCCACTTTCACCTGAGGACCGAAAACAGCAACCCAAATAGGTACCACTAATCAAGCGCATGAGGAACCCCACTCATTAGCCCCTACAGCTTCCCCAGGCCAGCAGTCTCCATGCAGGGCACAGCTGATGCCTTCGCTGTTTCCACTGAAGCTAGCTAGACCCATCCCTGTTTTGCCTTTGAGCCTCTGCCCAATCAGCTTGGCCAATCAGCTTGCTGTAACAAGCTCCAAATAAGCAACCTCTGCCTGTTCCCATTTGATTGACTTTCATTTCCTTCCACACCCCATTGCTTCCTAATAAGAGTTTTTTAAGATTCTCTTTGAGATTTCCTGATTTTTATAGAGTGATTGCCATACTATTAAGAGTTATCCACTTGGAAATATGGGGCAAAAGTCATATATTTAGGATTCAAATACCCAATCAGCAAGCAGCTAAGAAGAATAATCACGCCATATATTTAAAACAGGGATTTGGGTTGGAACGAAGGGAGAAAAGGTAACAAGACAGAAGAGAGAAAACAGTTGTAGTATTAGGGTCACTCCTGGACCGGATCCTCTGAACCTACAGAGGCAGTTACTTTGGTGGATCTGCACCACTTACACGGAGCAGTGAGGGATGGATTCCCACGGCAGCCCTAGAACCCGCTGCTTCTGGTCCCACTTGGAGCCAAGTCTGAACCTCACTCTGTCGGTTCAATATCGGATGGGCTGAAACAAACTGGTAATTGCAAATGATCAGGATAAAAGTAACAAAGCTGATCAATGTGCATAAGCGAAGGAGCCACACACAACATGAAACTGAAAGAAAGGGCCAGATAACTGAAGCTTAAAAGACTCTTTCCAAAGCAGAGAAATAGAAGGGGGGCATAGGCAAGGTAAAGGAGATGTAAAAAAATGATTTTAGGGGATCAAAGGTGACAAAATTTGACTTGTAAATGAGTTATTTTGGAAACTGAGTGGACCCAAGTGACAATGAATTGTGAGAAAGCCTGCTCGGGTTTCAGTTATATTCCATAGTCTCCTGTACAGATAAAATTTCAGGGTGGGGGCCGTGGGTGGCAGTTTGTTCTCATCTGAAGACCTAATCTTAAGGCAGATAAAGGTATATCGGAGAGTCACGTTTCTTCTAGCATCTTCTGATCTCCACAGGTCTTTAATGTAAAACAGTCAGGACGCTGGAGCATTGACAGTCAGGGGCTACCACAGGGACGCAGGACACACAGATCCACTAACCTGTTACTCATTAAAAATGTGCTTTGAGTTTGTGCCTTTCTGAGGCAGTGAGAGCCATATCAGCAGTTCCGTTCAGTCTGTCATGGGAAGCCCTGGCATCCCACCCTGTTTGAGACTCACCGTAGTTCGAGCTGGAAGGATGGACCCTCTCCAGTTCTCTTTAGAGGCCATTTAGAGCTCATCCCCTCAAAGATCCATTCCGGAGGTGATCGAATCCAGAATTTTCAGAGTTATATTCTGACACTGTCAGTGGAAGATAGTGGAGAGGAATAATAAATGGGTCTTGTCTTTAAAAAATACTCCATCCATTAATCTTCTTCAAACATTATTTATTGAGTACTGTCCAATAAGTAGAGGTGCTGTTTTCAGCATAAGAATACAACAGACGTGAAAAAAAGAGATAAAATTTCCTGATCTCTCAAAGTATACATTCTAAAAGAAAAAGGGGGATACTATTGTAATGAAAAATGGGTATTATGAAAAAAGAATACAATAGAGGTCAAGGGACATAAGCAGGCACTGCAAAAGTGTATATTGACGTTTTTAGTAAACAGATGGAAAGAACTTTAGTGAACAAGTCTTAAGTGATCAGAGACTTGAAAAAAATGAGTTAGGGAAGATCACAAGAAAACCAAGAGTGTCTCCCTCCGAGAAAATTAGGGGTACCTAGCTCTCAGGTCAGTGTTGTGGACCAGCAGAAATAGCAATGAGATCAGAAGGAATGAAGCTCCTTCCCTGGCGACCTCCAGAGGTGGCTGGAGAGAAGATCTTTCCTCAGAACGAGACGGGAGACTTTGGAGGATTCAGAGCCAAGAACGCCACACTCTGACTGGGGGCTTTATGGGGCCGCCAGGAAGCCTGTGGAAATGGACAGCCAGCGTGTGTGGGGAGGCAGATGGTGAGGACGGACACGAGCTTACGTAAATGGAAAGAAGGAGACCACGGAGGGCACTGTCGTAGTAATCCAGGTAAGAGATGCTTTATCACGGTGACAGCAGAGGTGCCGATAAGCAGCTTGTTCACAAAAAGAGAAGAGGAAATTACTCGAGCTTGCCAGAATTAAATCTGCAACACTCCATTAGAAAATCCATCTCAAATATATCCTCTTAATGATGCCCATTAGCATGATCATCTTCAGGCCTGCCTATTATACCAAAATTCCCTTTAGCTTTCTAATCTTTCTGTCGTGCAAGCCTTTATTTGGCTACTGTATTTTGCTTTGGATCATGACTGATAAGACAATGAAATGCATTTCACATAGAGAACTTGTCCTTTTATTTGCTAGAATTTGGTTTTCAAATGAAGATCACCTTCACCAAAAGATTTTGTGAATACTTCTTTTGAGTAACATTTTTGTTGTTTTGTTTTGTTGTTTGTTTTTGCAGTAGCGGGAATCGAACTCAGGCACTTGTGCTTCCAAGGTAGGCACGGTACCACTTGAGCTAAAACCCTCACCCTTCTTATTTTGTGAGATGTGTTTTGACACCCAAAGATAAAAATAGAAAAGAGAAAATTACTGTAAAATAAAATGTTTAAAAGTGTCTTTTTCGTAAGTAGAAGAGCATCTCCATTCATCTAAAAAGTATTTGTAGGTGTGAGCCCCTTAAGCCTAATCTTTATAATTCCCTGTCTATAGGTGGGGGTGACAGGGCTTCACGGATCCCATGCCATTGTCATGGAAATAGCCCTTGTGGAGCCAGACAGTCTCATCTGAATCCACCTAGCAGTAATTTAAAGATGGAAATCAGGTGTCATACTGACAGGAAGAGAAAGAAATGAATTTAGAAGAGAAAGAAGTAATGAATTGATGTAAATTCCTCACAGAGCAAATAAGTTGCCCTACGTGTGTCACTCACAACAGAAGCCCTTTATTTATTTTTTGTTTGCTTTTGTTTGTTTTTTGGTTGTTTTTTTTTGTTTTGTTTTGTTTTGTTTTTTGATACAGGGTCTCGCTTTGTAGTTCAGGCTGGCCCTGAGCTCACTGTGTAGCCCAGGCTACATAGAACTGAGCAATCCTCCTGTCTCTGCCTCCAAGTGCTGGGATTACAGGCATAAGCCACCACGCCCAGCTCAGAAGCCATTTATTTAGAAATAACAAATTCATTAAGGAAAACTAGATGCGTGTTTTAGCTGAGCAAAGACTGTGAGATCTAATTTCCCCAGAAAATCAAGGTATGAGACATTCTGCGTCCAGCACTGAATGATCATACCCCTTGTCAAATTTAGGGTGTAAGATTCAGCAACTATGAAAAGGAGATCACTTTCAAGCTACCAGTTATAGACTTAGATTCTCAGGTGAATTAGTAGACTTGTAGGGCTAAGGAAGTCATTATATTTTAATTCCCTTACTAGTTAACATCAAAATTGTTTTCTTAAATAAAAATTTAGAAAAAATTAAGAAAATTATACCTTTTATGTTTTATATTTTTAATATTTGATTTCAAAACAAAAATACGAGCTATTTTTGGTATTGAAAGTATGTAATATCAGGTTGTTCTAATACATAAGTGTTGTGAGTTGGTAGAAACCATGTAATTAAGGTGTTAGTTTAGACTTGTGATGTCAGTTTGAAACCTTAGAAGTTTGCATGGAACAGTGGAACACAAAAACGTGGGTTCTCAACCTTGGCACACATCAGAATCGCCTGCACAGCTGGCTGAATATTACTTGTCAGGCCCAATGTCCAGTTTTTTATTCAGGAACTCTACGGTGCAGCCTATAATATGAATTCTTCATTTGTTCTCAGGTCATGATGAAAATGTTGGCCTAAGACCCACAGTTCACCAGTTTGAAGGAGTTTTGGATGCATTTTATCAATAAGATAAATCCATTAAATTTCTAAGGATGAGTTAAGAACTTGCAAAAGTTTCTTAAATCAAACATACTACTTACAAGGGAGGAAATCATATTAAATTCATAAATGCAGCTTAAAATATTTATAAGGGGTTCATGATCCAAGTTTGTAAATGACACCAAACATTAGCATGGGGTCCTACAAAAATTGGTCAGTGTTATACATAAAACATTAAGATTTACAAGTCTAGGCAAAAGCTCAAGTTTTAAGTGACTAAGTTTATTAAACCGTTAATATTTAAACCCAAAGCCACCCATGCATTATCTTTTCTGTGCGCAAAACTCAGTCTTGAGAACATTGCAAAGCCAACACTGACAGCGGCCACTCCGTTTCCCAGGGCTTTGAAGACCTGGCCTGGGAACTTCTGGCAGAAAGGAGCCTCGGAATGGGTCCTCTGCCGCATCTGCTTCAAACAGTCGCCCTGCTCTGCTCCTGAGTCAGGACTCGCTCTGCAGAAAGTGGACGGGAACAAAGCCCCCGCATCTTGGCTGACTCGGAATCTGACTGCAGCAGGACTGAGTCTCCTGCAGGTGCTCCGGGAGCTCCGCTCTCCAGCTCCCCTGCTGTCATTGTCTTCATGCGCAGTCAGAGGACACCGCTCAGAAAAGACTGGCATGTCAAGATCAATCTTCCTCCAGAGACACTCCTGGAAATGATGTGGAATAGCTGAGCATTTGAAACCTTTTCTTCTGAGACCAATTATCTCTCGGCTACGATGTATTCAGCCTTCACCAGTTTGGCTTCTGGGCCCAGCTGTTTTCTGGAAGGCCAGATGTATTTTGAATCACAGATGTGATCATTTAAATTAACTAAATGTTCTATGTTTTTAAAAAGGTACATTTATTAGCCTCCAGGGAATGCGTTCTTTGGTTTCTTTTTTGTGTTAGAAGTTTTGTCCGTCATCTCTCTGTCAGAACTAAAAGCACTGATACATCCCAAGTAAAAACACTGTGGAACACTTAATTACCCTCTTGTTCGAGAAGTGTGTAAAGCGGGGAAAGACCTAGACGCCTGTGGAATTCGGCGCTCCGTCGGGGCCCGGCCTCTACTGGTCCCTAGATGTCAATCACTCGTTCACGGCCTGACCTTGCTCTTGCGATTTCTGAGGCTTCGAAGCAGGCTCTACGTGGGTTACCAAAGCAAAGCCTTATTTCCTGCAAACTTTAATTTTAGTCTCTGGTCTTAAGTAAAAATGGACAGCGAGTTGTAACAAATTTCTAAAAAGATTGTGAAGATTGTGTTCGATTTCTCTGAACTTCAAAACAAATGAAAAATCTTAAGTGTCTTAAAAATCCCAAACTGTCTTATACTAGCTAGGGGCTGTATAAGACAGAAAAGCTGGTGTCTTTTCCTCACCCATCACACGACTCTTAGCTGATAGCCCTATAACAGAAGGAGACTAACAAAAGAAAAGTATAATATTATTTTGTTTTCTTACTGTTTCTTGGTGGTGGGGGGGATAGAACCCTGGGGCCTGCAAATGGTAAACAAATGTTTACTACTGAGCTACTTTCTAAGCCTTTAGAATTTTTTAAATGTAAGTTTTGTACAACACGGGACCTTCAGAACTGAAGACCCGAAACCTTAGAGAGAACTACATCTTGATGCTTAGGTTTGGTGAAAATAGACCGTTGGCCATGTAGAAATCCAGCTGGACAAGGGGGCCTGACCTCTGCACACTCAGCCCTGTGTAATCACATGGCTCCTTGCATCTGGGCGCCTTCATTCTTTTCCTTCAGGTACAGAGCAAGACACCTGTCACAGGAGGGTCTGTAAGAGAGAGGGGCAGAAGGTTGGAGGGACCTTCTTTCTGCTTTGTGGTTTTCTCAGTTTCCTTCAGCTTCAAGTACACAGTGTGTCATGGGGCCATGTTTTAGGACATCTTATTCTGAGCCTTGACAGTTAAAAACAAAAGAAAGAAAATGTTGTAATGAATGGTTTAAATCCTAGCTTTTCCTTATCTCAGGCTGTTTTCTCATTGTGAAATAGAAAATATTCAAAGGGAAATGTGGTGGAGGGGTGAGTAATGAGGGGTAAAGAAAAAATGTGATAGTAATAAAAGAAGAGAAACAAAACTTATATATTTAGGGGGGTGGGGGTTTTGGGGTGGGTAGAGGCATGGGAAAAAATGAGAACTGAATCGTGTCATATACTGGTACAAATTCCCAATACTGAGTGTGACCATGATGTGTATATACAATGTACCCATAAAGATAAAAATAAACTAAAAAATGAAAAGTAATAACTACTTAATTTAAATGTACGCGGTACATAGAAGTTCCCCAGTAAATATTAACAATGATTTGGAGCCAGGGATTTAGCTCAGTAGTGCTGTGCTTACCTTGAAAGTACAAGAGCCTGAGTTTGATCCCTGGCACTGTCAAAAATAAAAATAAAAAATAAAATGAACAATGATTCAGTTTTTACCCTAAACAGCTATCAATCCATTAATGGCTAATCCCTTTGTTTGAGTTATAGATGATCACTAAACATGCTTTGTAAATTATGTAATGAAATTGATAACTACTCAACTATGAATAAATTATTTTTTCAACCTGATATTAGTGCAAAAACAAAAAGATCTACCATATTGTTCACTTCTATACATTTAAAGGAATTTTTTTCATCAGAAGTGATCAAGTTAATATTTTTCCTATATTGAGTTTATTGGTACATTTTATGTATACATTATGATCACATTCATCATTGAAAATTTGTACCTATACATGATGTGTTTTGATTCTTATTTTTCCTACTCTTCTGCCCACCCTTCAATCCCAAGTGCATCTTCAAGTGTATCTCTCAAGTTACCAGATATGTTGAACATTTTTTCATGTTTATTTGCTGCTTCTACTTTTTCATCTGAAAAAATTGTCTGTTCATTTCAGATGCCCATTTTTGAAATTTTTTTAATGGGGGGGGTCCTTATTTTTAAATTCTTTATATATTCTAGATAGTAGTCCATAGGAACAGCTGGTAATTTTTTTTTTCCCAATGGTAGTTTGTGTTTTCACTCTGTTGGTGGTTTCTCTTATTGTGGAAAAGCTTTTTAATAAGATGAGATCCCAGTTGTCAATTCTTTTTCCTACTTCTCATCCTATTGAGATTTTTCTCCATAAAGTCTTTCCCTACACCAATGTCTTCAAAAGTTCTACCTATCTTCCAGCATGTTAAGTAATTTCTATTTTAATATTTAGATCTTTGATCCTTGTCAATTTTAGTTTAGTGCACGGTGAAAGATAAGGGTCTAATTTTAGTCTTCAGCAGATTGAAACAGTTTTTAGAGTACCATTTATTAAAGAGACTATCTTTCCTCCAGTAAGGGTGTTTGGCTCCTTTGTCAAAAATGTGGTAGTTTAGTATGTCTGGAGTTGTTTTTGCATCTTCTAGTCTGCTCCATTGATCCTTGGGTCTTTTTTTTTTTTTTTTGCCGGTACTGTGCTGTTTTTATCACAGTGGTTTTGTAATATAGCTTAAAGTTGGAGATTGTGGTACTCCCTGCCATGTTTTTGTTGCCTAGAACTGTTTTATTATTTTAGGTCTCTTAGGGTTCTAGATTAATTTTTTTTCTCTAGTTCTGTGAAGTATACTCTTGGGATCTGAATTAGGATTGAATTGGATGTATATAGCAGTTTTAGGAGTATGGCCATTTTGATAATGTTGGTTCTTCCTACCTCGGAACAAGGGATATCTTTCCATGTTCTGATATCTTCTTCAATCTCCACTTTTAGAGTGCTATAGTATTTTGAGTAGAGATATTTCACCTCCTTTGTTAGACTGATTCCCAGATATTTCCTATTTTAATGCTATTGTGAAAGGTTTATTTCACCAATTTCTGTCTTAATGAGTCTGTCATTCATACATATCAACGCTATTGATTTTTGAGTATTGACTTTGTAAACAGTTACTCTACTAAATCTGGTAATTAAATCTAGCAGTCATTTTGCTGCATTGTTGGGGATTTTCTATACAGAGTATCAAGTCATCAGCAAATAATGACAGTTTAACTTCTTCTCTTCCAACGTAGGCACCTTACCACTTGAGCTGAATCCCTAACCCTAACTTCTTCTCTTCCTATCTTTATTCCTTTTATTTCTTTCTCTTGTGTAATTCCTATGGCTAATGTTTCCAGAACTATTTTGAACAGGAGTGTTGACAGTGAAATCCTTATTTCATTCCTGATTTGAGTGAGAAAGATTTCAGTTTTTGACCATGTAGTATGATACTGGCTGTTGGTGTTTATGAATAGCTTGTATCAGGTTGAGATAAAGATTTTGGATTTTGTCAAATACTTTTTCTGCATTTATGGAGATGATCATATTTTCACATGCCAAATAGAAGGCATGGATTTGAGCCTTCTATTTGCGTTTTTATAAGGTTGGCTAACAGTTTGTAGTATTTTTAAAATTTTTTCTAAGAACAAACACTTCTATTGATTCTTTTGTGTCATTCTCTCAGTCTCTTTTGCGTTAATCTCTGCTCTGATCCTTATAATTTCTTCCCTTGTATGAGCTTTTGGTTTGTCTTAGACTTCTTTTTCTAGGAGATTAAAATTTAGTATAAGGTTGTTTATTTGAGCTCCCTCTGTTTTCTGAGTATGGACATTCCTTGCTATGGATTTCCCTTATAGAACTGTTTTCATTGTGTCCCATAAATTCTTGTATGTTATAGTGCCATTATCATTGAATTGTAGAAACTAATATTTTCCTATTGTTGGCTCTTCTATTATGATTATTTTAAATACCACCCTTTCCATTTAATTTCTTGCCTTGCTTAATGGTTGCACTTTCTTGGGTTTCATGAAGTTTTGACCTTCATTTTCTTTTTCTAGTGTATATTGTTTAGAATTTTTTGGAGTATTGGTTTGGCATTCATGAAGTTTCTCAGGTGTTGTATGCCATGCAAGTATCTCATTTCTCCATTCATTTTGGAAGATACTTTTGTAAACTATCCCAAGCTAGGTTTTAGGGTGTTTTCTTTTAGGGCTTGAAATACTTCACTCCAGGCTATGACTTCAGGATTTGTATCAAAATGTGTTGTAATTTGGATGAATTTTCCTATGTGTGTGATTTGTTTCCTTAATTGCTTTCAATGGTTCATTCTTCTGTAGGGTTTCTGGGAATCTTGATGAGCATATGCTTCGGTATAGATTTTTTTTTTTAATCATGGCTAGAATCCTGTATGACTCATTTATCTGTATGTGAAATTCATGTCTCCTGTTTGGGAAATTTTCTGCCATTATATCAGTGAACAGGTTTTTTTTTTTTTAATGTGTTTTGCACTATCTCCTATTTCTTCATTGATTCAGATCAGTCTTATTTTTATTTGCATCATCTAGTGTCTGATAGATTGATATTTTCATGGTCCCTTACTATTTTTTTTTTTTTTTTGAGACAGGGTCTCGCTTTGTAGTTCAGGCTGGCCCTGAGCTCACTATGTAGCCCAGGCAAGCCTTGAACTCAGCAATCCTCCTGCCTCTGCCTCCCGAGTGCTGGGATTACAGGCGTGGATTACACCACGCCCGGCACTTCCCTTACTATTTTTAAGAAGTCTTTCCTTTCCTGGTCACGAACTGCAATCCTGTCTTCTATGTCTGAGATTCTTTCTTCACATTTGCTAGTTCTTCTGCATAAACTTTCAATGGAGTTTTTAATCTTGGATTTCTGTTTGAATCTGTTTATCGGATTCCATTTGTTTTCTATGGTGGGATTCCACTGTGTTCCTGAGGTCATCTATTTTTTTAAATTTGTGTCTCTCACCATGGTCATTGTCTCTGTTATTTCCTGAGAGATTATTTCTAGTTTCACTTTTTCCAGATCCTCTTTTGTTACCAGTTCAGGGAGTCCAGGTGGTTGAGTTTCAGGTTGGTCCATCTCATTGGTCCCTAAATTTCTCTTTTGTGATCTGGAATTCTGGCTTTGGGTCTTATTTAGGTGTTTTCTCTTTTCAGTTTTTTGTTGTTGTTTTGGTAGTTTTCTTTTCATCCTTGGGGTATTGCCCATACAGTGTCTATTACAAGTATCTTTCTTGCTAATATTTAGAACCTTTAAGGATTGGCTACTTTCTGGGCCGTCCCCTTGGTCCCCCTCCTTAGGCCAATGAGTCTTAAGCCAGAGCCTATAATGGCCCTTAGGCAGTCTCAGTCCTGGAACACCAGGGAAGATGCTTGAACAGAACCATAACATCAGCAGCCACTGTAGTCTGGTGAGTGTTTGTTGCAGAGACTTTCTTCACCCTTCCAGTGGGCTGCAATTTTCTTGCAGGAGCCTCAGTGAGATTCTCTTTGCTGTTCACCGTCTCTGTATTTTCTGGAGCTCAGATTCAGTAGCTCCAAGGGCCTGTGCTGTGCAGATCCAGATCCCTGAACAGCCAGGGCAGCCTGCTGTGGCCTTAAGCAGAGTTGCTGGGTCTCCTCCTTCCAAGAGGGTCTTATAAGAATTACTGGGCCCACCGCTGTGTGGAGGTCCAGGGTGGAATCATTAAGCCTCTGTAAATGTCCCAGCTGAGCTACAAATGAATAAATATTAAAAATAGAAAATTTTAGGGCTGGAAATTTAGCTCAGTGGTTCCAGAGCCTGCGTGGCAAGCACAAGGTCACACGTTTGATCCCTGCTAACCACATACAACAGTATTGGGTGTGGTAACTCACGCCCACCAGCAATCAGTACCACATACCACAGTGCCAGGCATGGTGGCTCATGCCTGTCATCCCAGCACTCGGGAGGCAGAAGCAGGAGGATTGCTGAGAGTTGAGGGTTAAAGTTAAAAATCAATACATTTTTTTAAATTTAAAAAAAAATAGAAAAATTTAAATTGTGACTGAAACTGCATTGGGATATTAAAATCTACAACAAAGTACCATTTACTATTATTATGATATACAACAAACACACACACACACACACATATATATAATTATCCACATCATATTAGCATTTGAAAAACTACATCTTTATCATCTTCATTATTGCTCCTATAAGAAACTATTTATTTTCAGTCATCTTTAAAGTAGATTGAATAGATATTTCTGTTTTCATTATATGGGTGAGGAAGAGCCTGGAGAACATTTGCTCAGCTTCTTTTATTTGTGAAGCTGTTGTAGGTGCCAGCGACCTAATGCCCTGAGTATGGATTGCCCTGTTCACCCTTCTGTAGGCTTTATCCACCAGCACGTGCACCACCTCCCTGGTACATACCACATCTTCACCCACAAAATGAAAACAGAAACACCTGCACTCCTTACCTCTTAGGCTTATAGGAAAATCAAACAACCAAGTGTTGTTCAAAGCTTTTGAAATTATATAAATTTAAAGTATATGATGTTATTCATTTTAAACTGCATCAAAATCACCAATACCAATGGGAAAAACCAGGAATGTCCTATTTATGGCAACTGCCACTTCGTAGCTGGCCCAACTTTTAGAATTTTCCTTTTCCAGATGACAAGAAAATGTTCATAAAGCTTGTAGTTCTGCGTAGAACTTCAGAGTTTGGGAGACCCTTAAAAGTCATTTACACCCAGCCTCTTCACAGCATCTCTGAAAGGCTCATGTAGCCAGGATTTCATTCTGAAACATAAAGAGGAGCTTCTTAGGTATATCTCTGGGAACTTGTCTTTGCATGGCCTACAAATGACAGCGTGAATTTGCCACATCTACTTCAATAAACAACAGTGAGAAAAGAGCAAGGAAAGTGCCAATTTCTAATCCTAAAAGAATTATAATCAAATGCTGTTTAGAAACATTTTCTTCACATTTTTCCTTTTCAACTTTCTTCTGCTGTGCTTAGATTCCTCATCTGAATACCTAATTAGGGAGCTGAATCCTTCCTGGTTCTTCATTGTGCATTGTGACTCAGCAGGAAAGAAATTTGATTTTGAAATTTTCATGACATCAACATAATTCCTATCTCATAAAATAGAAATGGTGGGGGGAAATCGCTTCTTGAGGGTGAGGTATGCATTATGGGTAGCAATTTGCAAATACCTTGCCTTGGGCCTCGGAACTGGCTCTGTAATTGAACAAGCCCCCACAAAGTTGTAATGAGAGGAAGCCCTTTCTGAAGCACAATCCTTCTCGGTACCATGGGGTCAGAAAAAGTTTGTCTTACAAGAACAACAGTCTCGCTCAGCAGGAAAACATCTCTTCCTGATACCAATTTACACATAGAAATATACAGAAATCTAAATACAGGAAACATGCAGTTTTACCCATCTTTTTTCAGTTCAATCACTCCAAGCATCGAGCCTGCCTTTTGTCTGCTATGAAAAGCAGGACAGCAAAGATGGCAAATTGTGTGCCCCTACTAGTCAGCCATTCCTAGTGTTGCATGCCAAGTGAGGAGAAAATCATTCTTAAAATTTCCCCTCCGCGCCATGAACCTACAAATACTGAAGGTATCCAGAGATGTATCAAAGATTTTTATTTATAGAAAGCAAAAATTGTTCTAGAAAAGAACCCAATGTTTTAAAAAACAATTTAATTAGGCTCAGAGTGTTCTTTTACAATTGCATCGATGTTAGAACTCTTCAGGCCCTTCCTCACATTATACCAGCGCCAGGTTATTCGTGGCAGGAAGCACCAAGCCTCAAGAAAATTCCATCTCTTTTCTTTGACTCGGAGAGTAAAAGAGAGCTCTGTTATTTGAAAAAGCAGCAGGTCTCTCCCAGAATGAGAGGACTTGCGTGACTATTTCCCAAGGAAATCTCGGTTGCTAATAGATACCTTGTAATCACAGGTAAGCTTGTTGCATCAGAAATCACCTAGGCATCAGTATTCAATGATGCTCCAATTCTCCAAACCATCCCGCCTCGAACTCGTTCTTAAGAATTTCCAAAGGCATTTATCCACCTAGTATAGGGAGTTTCCTGCAGACTTACCAACTGAGTTCTCTTGTGAGTCAAAATTCAGGATAATAGAATGATTCCTAGGTTCGCAGTATCCACTGAAATCTGTCCCTGAACAAAAATAAAAGTGGATATTGTGCTCTGAATAAAAAAAACGAGGAGTCTGCTTTTGGGATGTGACACCAGATTGTTCTGGTTGCTTCCTGTCTTTTCTACTCTTCCATAAGGTACATGTGAAGGAAGAAGCCTGGGTATGGTCAGTTTAAGATATTAATACTGTTTTACTTTTGCACGGTGTGATTTGATTTAGAAACAGTTATATAAACATTATCAATGTCATAACATTTTAAGTCAGTTTCATATTCATTCAACAGATATTTAAAAAGAGAAATTGAAAAATTTGTGCTAAATCACTAGCCTCTGTTATCTTAATAAAACACTAGCTGCAAAATATCAAGTAGCCCAAACCCTTAAGGCAACTTGTGACCTCAAAAGATAAAACTTTACAGTTGTAGAGCATATGCTGGGAATCTAGATGAATACTACTTTGAATGAAGTAAAATGTTAGGTCGGTAAAATTTTTCATTATTACCTTCTCTTCATCTTTTCAGAGCTTAATTTTTAGAGATGGTGGATTATCCTAAGTGATGGTTTATGAGAACAGACATGATAAAACTTTCTTTTACAGAAATAAGCTGCAAGGGGAAGTAAAGGTGACAACCAGTGGAAATGGCGCATGGACATGGATACCGCGCTTCAGATTAACACCCGAAGTGTGGGATAAAGCGTGATCACGTTTGGGTCTTAATGTCCTACAAATGTCCAAGTATTATAGATCTGATTCAGAGGGTGACACTATTAGGAAGGGATGGACTTTAAGAGAAGAGGCAATAAGAAAGCTTTTAGGTCACTGGGGGGGGGGGGATACGTCCTTGAAGAGAATTAAGAGAATTCAGCACCTTCCTCATCCACTTTTGCTTCTTACACATGAAGCAGGTAGTTTTGCTCTGACCGGGTTCCCTGGCATTGTCTCCCAGCACCAGAGGAATAAAAGGATGGAGTGGAGACCCTAGGACCATGAGCCAAAATAAGCCTTTCTCCTCAGAAGTTAATTATCCCAGATACTTGGTAGGATGATGAAAGATGAATAACACAGACCATCACGCACATTGACAAATGTGTCAGCTACCCGAGGCTGCAGGCAGGGAGCCACGGAAACACCCCAGATGGAGGAGCAGAAGGTGAGACATCTTTCTTGGGTGGTGACACAAGAGGCTGTCTCAGAGTTCAAGACAGCTACTCGGTGCACATGCGGGAGGTCCAGGGAAAGATGAAGTGTGTACTACGTTCAGCAGAGTGCTCACACGACTTCTATTTTCCCTTTCTTCCTGTTCCTGGGCAGCTTGCCATCGTGGATGTGCAGAACTCAGGGATGTGACCTTGCCAAGCCAGAGAGGTCACAAGGCAAAAGCTCACTGAACAAGTAGGGCTGGTACAGACTTAGCTCAAAGAAATGCTAAGGGATATGCTTTAAGAAAACAGAAATTAACTCAGGAAGATGGAGTGGACTGGATTCAAGAGTAACAGGAAGATCATTCCAAATTTGTAAATATGTTTACAAGGATTCTGAGTAAAAACCTAGAAAAGAACAAGGAAAAGAGTATTACTATCCCTGTCCAATCTAATAGAGCAGCTAGTATTTGAAAATAGCTTGCCCACAAAGAAATAGCTACACAACCACCTACAGTCTCCCATTTCCACCTTTACCTGAGTCAAAAACGCAATACGATTGGAAGAAGCAAGAAAACCTGTCTGCGTTGTGCCAAATACAATGTACCTGGAGGCGACTCTTTCTCCACTCTATTGTGGAGAAGGGGAAATCTCCTCTCAGTCTGTTCTCACTTCTAAAGTGCCACGTTTTGATGTCCTTGTTTCTTCCCTTTTGTATCTTGGGACTACTGTTCCCACCTCTTGGTAAACTTGAGTCTGATTCTGTATAATACTTAGTCAATGAATCATCAGCTTTTAAAAGCCCAATTAAAAAAAGAAATAGCAGGATAAATACATTCATCTTTCCATCAAAAAAGTGTTTTGCTTTGTTTTTTTTTCTTTGTACATTGAAAAGCCACCAAAGCAATTACATCACTGTAGCAGAGAACTTAGCTATCATCTAAGAGACTAAATTCCATTTTCCACAAAAAAAGAACCAAAAGAACTTGAAATTTTTTTCTTCAAAGAAACATACCAAGTGGGTCTGAAGTATCTTATCAGACTGGGAAGTAAGAAAGCTATCCCAAACTGGGACATCTTGAGCTAAAAGAAAAAAGAATGCTTTGGAAAAAATAAAACACATTTTTCTTGCAGTCCTTGGGAATGAAACCAAGACTTCACATTGAGTTACAGCCCAAGTCCTTTACTTTTATTCTGACACAGAGTCTTGCTAAGTCACTAAGTTTCCCACGCTGGGCTCCAGCTTGTGATCCTCCTGCCTCAGCCTCCCAGAGTGCTGAGTTACAGGTGTGGTCACACCACACTCCACTGTTTCAAAAATTCATGCTTTTGGAGTAATATTATGATATTATTATGACATAAAAACTTAAAATCCCCTTGGACATCACAAGAAATTGTTAATTTATTGACTTAGAATAAAAACTGACTACAAAATTGAAGATTTGCCTTTCCATGGAACCATCATATATATAACTGATGAGAGAACATTTGTCTTTAAAATAGAGAAAAAGTTATAGACCTAGAAAATCAAACTTTGAAATCCATAATGAAATAAATAACGGCCAAAGACAACAGCCCTCATAAATATTAAGGCTGTCAGGGGAAACGTTGGTTGCTAATTTGATAATGAACAGGAATAGCCTGAACCCCTGGATTTATCGCGGCGGGGAATACCCACACCATATGTGCTGTTTTGTAACAGAGTGAGAAAGATACAGCGCCACGGTGAAGCACTCTTACCTAAACCCAGACCAAATATGAGTGGCCTGTGTCACTAGTTTTACTACCAACTTACAGGGAAGAATAGAGGACACATGAAAAAAATATACATCTATTGAAAAAAAAAAAACCCAACACTTGTTAAAATCCAGAATGGAGTCTTTCCAACTGAAAAATTATGACCTAGTGTCTAGAACAAATTAAGGGAATGAAAAGAAATGTTAGGGGATAGAATAAAATAGAAGAGGCAATCAAGAAGTGGATCTTGGTCGGATTTTAATTCAAATCTGCAAACACTAAAAATACACATTTCAGGCAACTGGAGAGTTGCCCACTTCTATCTATGGGCTGAGAGTTTAAGAGTTTTTCTTGCTTTCCCCAATAGAAAGTGTAACATAGGAACAAACTAGGATTTGTTATTTTATTTCTCATAAGATTTTTTTTAAGAAAATCACTTGTGTGATATTTTATGTAGGACACACACACAAAAATCTCTTCTTTTCATAGGGAAGAGAAAAATATCTGTATCTCGACTCAAGTAGTAAGGATTCCAACAGTAAGGTACACAGATGTCCCAGATTTGGAACTGTTAGGCAGCGGTGGCCACGGTGGGGCTTCGCCCCGCTCCGGATCTTCCGGAAGTTCCCTTCTGCTTAGACGGGGTAAGGCCGGAAATAGTTTTCAGCTGAGACTCCTAAGTAGCAATCACTGCAAAGCTTTTGGCTATTTCTTTAGCGAATAGGTAAAGCACTCTACTTCCCTATGCAATGAACTGGTTTGTTGTTTCTTTGTTTCAAAAAAAAAAAAAAAAAAAAACCAGGTCTAAGCGTGGACTGTGCTTTTTGAGGAATCTCTTATACACTGTGCTCTGCTTCCCCACTTCCTTCAGGCTCATGCCTCAGTCTCCATTCTTAGTTAGACCTTACATTCTCAATCCCAAGCTCCTCCTCTGGGGCTCCCGTTGGATTTGAAACTCTGTCACACTGGCCAGCAGATTACAGCCTATTGTTGTAAATAAAGTTTTATTGCAACACAGCCATGTTCGTTCACGTAGGTAATGTCTATTGTTACACTGGGCCTATGATCGTGTAGTTAAGTACTTACTACATGAACTGTGTGAACTAAAGCCCTGAAGTATTTACTGTTTGTCCCCTTACAGGAAATGCTTGCCAACCCCCGCCTCTGTAGATCAGAGTGGCATTTCCAGCACCTGGTGATGCTTCTTGTTTTAAGTGATAAGTAGAGAGGTTGGCACAGAAAGAACAAAGCACAGACAGATGGAGATTGATTTTAATTCGCCTTTAATTTCCCGGGGAGGGTCAGTCTTTGCCAGCTTAGTATACCACAGTATTAGGAGCTCTTTGTGTAAAATGGACAAAATTAAAACGCAACTGAAAAAAAAACTTACACATTGTCATGGAAAAGAGGGAGAGCCAAAGGAATGATGTGACCTGTGATATAATTTAGGATTTATTAACATGTATATGCACACACTGTGCTCTAACAGCACGTGGAATATGTTCATTTGTCCCGCTCCTCATTCAGCAACTGCCACATCCAGCAGGGATGTGTTTTGCATTCCCGGTGAGCGTCTCAAGCCCTGGACGTCACCTATCTCCACCGTCGTGTTTTCCTAGATATTCGTACTTACGAGAGCTTAGTTGACGAGCGGGAGACAGTGGATTCGAGAGCAACATCAATAATGAAGTAGAACAACTAAAACAATAGAGGGTAAGAAAAGCTATATAGATATGTCCTCTTTCTTTCAAAATCTCTGACTGTGTAGTGCTGCCCCTCCTGAGATGGTGGGCGATGTCACCCTCCAGGAGGGGACGGGGTCGGGTGAACGGCGGGCGTCGCAGCACAGGTGTTATGACGCAGCCTCGGCACCCAAGCGAGGTCCCTACGCAAGGGGAATGATCGCGAAGTGGGTACGTGGTGGGTGCACTGTCCACCAGGACGATGGATATCCCAAGCATGACGAACAGGACAGAAAAAGATGTCATCATCTTATCCAACATAATGATAATGTAAAATGTTAATATTTTTTATTTCTGGAATTTTGCACTTAATAATTTTGATGCAAATTTGACTGTGGAAACCTCAAGGGATGAAAAGTGGAGCCCCAAAGAGGAGGCGAAAGGACAGCTATACATCTTAAAGCTACCTTATCCTTTCTCTGTAAAACATATTTCTATCTTTGATGTACAAATAACCATGCATTTGAGGGTCAGAATATTTTTCTAGTCAAATTCCAGTAATGAAGGGTCAAAAAATCATTTCTCAGGCCTCACAACACGTTGATCAACAAGACAGCAGATGGCAGAACAGGGAGACGGGACTGAGAAACCCAAGTCCGTGAAGCTCTTCTACCCAAAGCGCTCCATAAACTTGTAGAAATTACAGGAACTTGTCCAGCTTCAGTTTCCTACTCATAAAGAATGATTAATGATAGTAACTACCTCTTAAATTAGTTCTAAAACTTGGGGCCGGAGATTTAGTTCAGTGGTTCCAGCGCCTGCCTCGCAAGCGCAAAGTCCTGAGTTCGATCCCCAGTAACCACATATAATGCTGGGCGTGGTGACTCATGCCCACCAGCAATCAATACCACATACCACAGTGCCGGGTGTGGTGGCTCACGCCTGTAATCCCAGCACTCGGGAGGCAGAGGCAGGAGGATTGCTGAGTTCAAGGCTTGCCTGGGCTACATAGTGAGCTCAGGGCCAGCCTGAACTACAAAGTGAGACCCTGTCTTAAAAAAAAAAAAATAGTTCTAAAACTTGATCCCTGCACAACACTTTTCCTACTGTTTGTTACATTAACAGCTAATTAAATGCCAACTATTGTTATTATCCAATAGTAACCAGGAATATTATTAGCAACTGTGGTAAGGGAAGCTGAACACCATATATGGACAATAAATTTTCTCCCACAACACTGGAAGATGATGATAATATTGACGGTCCCAATGCTGGTGAAGAAGAACTCAGAGAAGATGGTGGGAGAGAGGGAACGGAGGAGGGGAGCAGGGGTTACTTGTCTCCATTCCTTTAAATCAAATGTCAAACATTTAGAAACCATCACCCTGGAAAAGCAGTGACTTCCATGTTATTCATCACTGAAGCTTGCTTCCTGCCTTCTCAAGGTTGGCCCTATGTCCTACGTTACGTACACAGTCCCCAACGTCTCTGGGAGAGCCTTCTCTTCGTTTTTCAAACTCTGTGAAGGGATGAGGTCCTTGAGTCACAGTGGCCCCTTATTTCCATGTAAAATCCCCTCACCTTCCCTGAGGGCCATAAAAATAGCATTCAGTTCCCACTACCACCATATTTTCTATCACAGATCTCTACTCTCTGCTTCACAAGAAGCTGAGCACTGAGTATTACTCTTGACTACTCCCAGGACCAATAAATCTCTTCCTTCTACCCAGCACCTGAGTGCCTCAAATATCACCAAAAACTGTTTCTCATAATCCCACCCGAATGACCTTTTAGAAACACTGATCTCTCTCATTATAAGCATTACACAATGGGGAGGAAGCTACCAGGTGAAACCGTCGTGGTTTCTTTCGAATTATTGTAACAGTGGAGAGTAATAAGACCCTGATGAATGTGGAAACTTGGATTGGACAGCAGATACGAATGAAAATGAACTACCAGTTGGGACAAGAAGCCAGGAAAGTATCTCTACAAAGGTCATGAATGATTCTGAGAGTCTATCCCACAATGCTTTATAGTCAGTATTATGCTTTCTATTTCAGCACATGTTGAATAAGAAACCAGGCCCAGAAAGTCACCAGCGCAAGTGATTACCTCACTGTGTCTTAAGTTCTGTATTCACTTTAGTTCTTAAGCTCCAGAGAGTTTATTTCCTCACATCTATTTATGGCAGCTGTAGCGACTCGTGATGCCCTCTGGCTATGAAGAGATTTTAGCCTAAGAGGGAAATAGAGGAAACAGTCGAGCACATCCACTGTAATAGGCGAGGCAATGGGTGAGCTGTCTAGGACACTTCAGGGTGGGCAGCAATTCGGAGCTGGATTTGTAAAAAGAATCTTGGAGCAGGATTGTGACACCCAAGGTGCTCAGAGCTCCCCTCCCCCCTCCGTCTCCAATGTCACTCTTTATCATCACACATCAAAGCCCCTCCCCCAGGAATAATGCTCCAAAATCTTGTATCACTTGAATGCACCTGACCGTGTGTCCAGACAAAAGATCCCCAATGCTGTGCCATCCACAGTTTGTGCATTGCTAAAGTAGAGATATTCTAAAGTAGATCATCTTCGGGTTCGTCATCGATTCAGTTTGATGGTGAAAAGTAAGGTGCTGACTAAGAGCAGAATCACCAGTTAAATCGTGCCTGTGAGCAGGTGTCTACGCCTTCTGGTTTCTTCTGTTTCTCAAGCTCCCTAAAGTGCAGTCCAGCCAAAGCTGTTAGTACTTGAAAGAGTCAAAAATGATGTCAAAGTAAGTAGGAAAAAAAATGAGAACATTGGTCCTGACTAACAGTTAGATTGGTTGATTGAAAAGTTAATTCAGTGATACAAGCTTTCACCCAGCCTCTCGAATGAGTGCCAAATATTTCTCTGACCTTTTCCATTTCCCACAGCGGTGTATATATTCAAGCCTCAGGCATCCAATCACATCTCCCCACCTTTTACCTCGTTCCAACTCCATAAAAAAGGAAAGCAAATATCTCACTCTGTTCAGTGTGAAGAAGCTGCCTACATGCTAATGAGCCCCAACCACCCTCATGTTTAACGTGATTCCTTTTCCCCTGTGTGTGTAGAATTTGTTTCTATTTTCAAACTCAGCATCTTTGAATTGTTTGCATCAACCCTCGCCCGAGCAGAAAGCAGATCCTCAGGAAATCAGAGGAGAGGAAGGTAAAGCACAACGAACTGAGAAAGATGTGGGCTTTTGCTATGTAAAGCCTGAGTCGATTATCTCATTGGCCCAGTTTCTGGCCCGCTGGTCCAGAGCATGGGCACCCCCAGGTCACTCTGGGCTTCAGGCTCCACCCTGTCAGCTGTTGAATTCACTCCTACACCTGAGACAGACTTTCATCTATTAAGACAGATTGAGGTAGCGAGGATTTTTAATTGTATAGCATGTACACTGTCTATATTTATTTATCTACTAACAACTAATTCATCAGTAAAGTCAAAGGGAAAGTTCTTTGATTCCAAGGGACAAAACTTCCCTTTGCCCATCAATCTTCATCTACTCTACTGTAATTATGGATTATTTATCCAGATCACCTCGCCCTGGCAGTTCACAGCAAAGACATCCGCCGCTAACAAATGAGATACCGTACAAGGTGATTTGTCATTACTGTAGGTCATTAGCTCTTAAGTGTTCAAACTTGTCCTTCCTACGGTAACCATCTTTGCTGTGGTGCTGGACCGTGAAAGACTTGGGAATTTGGTCTTTGTTAGGAAGGAAATGGTCTGCTTGGGTTTTTCAGCTACACACTTATCCATCACATACAAGAAATCTCACAGGCAAAAAATTATAGTGAGAAAACCGAATTAGAATGGTTAACTATTACTGGGTCAAAACAAGAAAGATATTAAAAGGAGTTCCTTTTAATGTAAGAAATTACTTTACCCAAAAGTTGTCCCTGTGCGGATATTTTCTTGATTATGGCTTAATTTGTTGCTATGATCCTCTACTCTCCTAATGAGGAAGGTAAGATTGTAGAGAACACTGCCTTGTTGTGGCTGGGCCCGCGGGCACCACCCTGAAGAACCCCGCGGGAACGCGCGCGCCTGCGTCCTCCCGCTCCCTGCGGAGAAAGGTACCTGTGCTGCCCCCTAATGGACGTCACCTCGCAGGCGCAAGGTTTCCAGCCCCGAGGGCTCGCTCCGCCTGGCAGGGCACTGGCGGGTGTGAAGCGCCGAGACAAGATTCAAAACCAAGCTCACATCGTCTTCTCCAAATTAATCACCATTATCTAAACCCCATGAGAACTGTTATTTTTCTACATTTGTATTTGACCTGAGAAATTTTGGAGCTCTGAGAAGACAATACCATCTACTCTTAATAGGTTATGGAGCAAGAAGGCTGTTCTCAGTTATATATATATATATATATATATATATATATATATATATATATATATATATATATATATATATAATCTCCTTGCTGAGAACAGATTTTTTTCAGGATCCAAGCAGGATGGGAGAGCACAGCAGAGCCCTTTAAGGGGGCTGATGTTCTATCCGATTCACATCTAGCTATGTACAATGACGTATGTGGATGTATGTATGAGTATTTTTCTTTTAAAGCTCTGTCTTCCATAACTCGAATGCCTAAATCTGTTTTGGTTGATCCTCTATGCTATGTTATTTTATGCCAGTTACATAGTGATACTCTGTCAAAAGTGAAAACCGAATTCTTTTTTTTTATTGAATTCTTTATTGGTACAATTTATATACATCTCAAAATCACGTATAATATTGGGGAATTTGTACCAGTATATGACACAAGTTAATTCTCATTTTTACCCATATCCCTACCCACCCACACCTCCTCACCCCCTTTATACATGCTCAATTCTTAATCCAAGGAGGATAGCTTGAGCTTCCAGATCTCCTGGTTTTAGACCCAAATTGGAATTGACTCCAAAGAGCTAAAGGAAAAGTAGAGGAAGCGTTAGGGCGTGGATGTGCTTAGTACACTTTTCAGCACAGGGACCTGACCTCTGATTACCCCGGAAGTTTGACAAAGAGAAGACTCGGCTCATAACTGCAGCCAAGTGAAAGTAGAAGTCTCCTTCCTCACAGCCCAGGGAAGGCCTGCATCCAAACTAGCCGATCAAGTCGCGTAAATATTAATAACACTGTTTAAAGTGGCAAGTGGTTCTACTGGCCACGCCTCAGTCAGGGCAGCTTCTATAGCCCAGCTGCTAGTTGCTGTCTCTGAAGTCCATTTATAAATAATTTAAGTGTTTAGTGTAAAATTACCACCCTGTGTATAAAAGAGATCATTGTGCAAGCATCCATCAGATGGGAAATCCCAAACTATTGCTAGACTGAAGATAAGACAGGCCATTTTATCAGTGCGTGTGTGTCTGGGTGCGTGCATGTGTGTGTGAGATGCATGCATGTAGGTGTTTGTGTATACATTAGCAATCTCCGATAGGAGAAAAGGAGAAAAAAGTGCTACTCTAACTGTTCCTTCATCCTCTCCAAGTCACTGGTCTGGATCAGAGCACTGGTTTTAACTCGAAGCTCCTGACCTTCCTTCTGATTGAGAAAACTGGATTAGGGTAAGGGAAAAAGAAAACTGAGAAAGGCAAAACCAAAATGTCAAAGTGTGGTGGCATTGCCATCATGTCACAGAGGTGTGCCGTGAATAAAGAAAAAATCAGCTCACACACATAAAGAGAATTCCCAGTAACATTACTTTAAGAGATACAAAGAAAATAAACTGCCTTAGAGAGCAGGAGAAAGAATAAAGTATTAAAACTCCTAAATCAGAAATGAAGGTTTCTGAGAAGGTGGGGGGAGGGGAATCCATATAAATAATTTCTTAATGATGCCAATGAAACTACTTTAAAAGGCTGGTGTAAGCGATTAAAAACAGCAAGTAATGTATTTTGCTCTTCAAAACTTTCCTGAGATAACTCATTCTTCAAAGCAAGAAAACATTGCTTCCAAAGCACGTATTTTTTTAACTGCAATTATTTATTGAGAATCTTTCCTGTTTAAAGTACTGTGGGGGGGTTCAAAGATCTATAAAGCTGGGTCTCTGCCCTCAAAGAACTTGTGCCACACACAGATGTTCCCGTGAAATAAATCCATGTTCCTACATTGATTTTTGGATCATATCTAATTCAGAGGAATCCTAGACAATTCTCTCAGATGGATTCTGCTCAGTTCCTATTGAATCATAAATATAAGAAATGCAGCAGAGTTTTAAAATACAAAATATTGCTGTAAAGAAAGAAAAGATATTAATGACAAGGGCTGAACTCACCACTCCACCAACTTTACCCTCAGATAATATTTGAGGAGCTTGGAAGAACCATGTATAATTTCTCAGAATAGCAAGAAGTTCTCAGAAGAAGATAGAGTGTAATTGTTCTATTTAACCTCCAGAGCCCAACCTGTCAAAGGAGAGACTGCTTATTGGAGTGAGATTCAAGATAAGGGAAAATGAGAAGAAAAAGCCAAAGCATACTTCTGCTGTATTCAAAGGTTATACCCCCTGGAACTACTCAAACAGGCTAATACTGAGAGAGCTGCCACAACTGAAGAGATATCTACTCATCAGCACGCGTCCTCTCCGCTGCGTTCGCCCCGTTACGGAGCTAAACTCGGGTTGCAGCGACCCACCCTCCTCGCCAGCGTGCCCAGCAGGACTGTTTGGCTGATGCATCTCCAGGCTCCTGCACGTCTCCGTGTCCCATAGGAAACCGTGGGGGTGGCGCACATGTGCTCCTTTTCTTCAAATTCTGCTTCCTTTGGAATACAATATGCATCTTTGGTGGTGTTATGTGGGAGGTGAGGGCATTATATCCTCTCAGGCAGCTGTTCTGTGCTTAGATAAATGTAATATCTGTCGAGGACTTTGGCAGGATGGAGAGAAGGCTCTGGAAAACGAAAGGCAGAAAAGGCTGGGGAAGAGGAGTACGTTCCTCTCTGCTCACTGCTTCTTTTACTTCCTCTGTTAACCCTGGAATCCTCTGTTTGTGAAATCCTCTATCCGTGCTTTCTATGCATCATCTTATTTCATCTCTTATTCTTCGGAGCACTGCTTTGAGATCCCTCGTGGGTTTTGTGTCTATATTGTAGTTGCCACAGAGGTCACGACCTCCCATAAGAGGGCAGTTTCAGCGAAATCGTTATTAGATATAGGTAGACAGACCCTGTGCATTGAGCATTGACCCCAACTACCTCAGCGAACCACCCATTCCTTCTCTTCCACCTTGGCTCTCCCAGATCATGGAAACAGATCCAAGACCTAAAAGCCCTGGAGGGATTCGGTGTCACCTCTGCTCATGGATCTTGTGGATCAGCCCAGGAAATGCCCTACAGCACAAACATCTGAAGGTGACGGGACAGCAAACACCACTTTATGTATTCCGTTAACCTGCCAGTTCTTCTTTCTTTCCTCCTGTGAAGGTTTGTGCCTGGCTGAAGAGGGACAGATTTCCAGATACAGATGGGGGGCTCAGCAAGCCAAATGTCACTGGACTCCTGGGTTTCCAGAAATCTCTACATCACTTTAAAAGTATTCATAGTTTGAGAATAAATGTCCAGAGCTTCGGGGGCCCAGCTAGAAGGCACATCATCAGGAGAAACCCAGGCGAAACCAGGAGGCATATGCCAGCATGAGGGTCCCCTTCGCCTCCCTCTCCGGCCCTTCGACATTCATCTTTTCAACAGATCTGACTCTACTGTGCTGTGAGATCTTCGACAACAGGAAATATTTCTATTCTATCTTTCGAAATGCGGGCCCTAAGTCTCTGTAACAGCTTCTAAGTAAATTAAAGTGACATCATAATTCTTATATCGTAAGTTTATAATCCCATCGACATAAAGCAAAAAGTTTTGCTATTTAATTTCTTATCAATTGAGCAACAGCAAAATATTTAGTGCTACTGACATAACAAGGGAATATGCACGCACGAATACAGACGCATGAACTGGAACGAAGTAAAAAGATCATCTTCTCTTCTCGTAGGACTTGACTTTAGGCCCCAAGAAAAGATTAAGCCCCACATGATAAATGATGAGACTGTATTTTTACTGTTACCTGACATTTATAAAAGTGACATAGCAACTTTAATATAACAAAGGCACAGAAGACATTTTTTTTGCATTTTTTCCTAATGAAAAAGGAAGATGTACACATTGCAGGGTTATTTTAAGAAAGAAAGATAATATTTAGTTTGTTCAATTTTCCCATGTACAGTTGCAATGAGCTTTAGCACTGAAACACACTTTGGTTATCACACCGCACACCAAAGGTAAGTAATGTTTTTAGAAAGAACTGAGATCTCCTGGCTGTCTATAATCTTAACCTCAGGAGGTTCTTAAGTAGTGAAAATATAAGTGTTTAAAAATAGGCCAGATGCGTGCATTTGTTAGGCATACAGAGAGCTCGGCAATACATGACCTTTCTAAAACCCTTCAATAATAGAATTCATAGGAAAAAAATAGAATACTTTAGAATTAAATAAACTATTGTCCTTGAAAATGTTTTGTAAACACCAGTACATAGCAATCTCTCTCATATTATTAGCATAGCTTTTGTGTTTGAAATTTATATGAGATACCCAATTCTATCTCTTGCAATTGGTTGGCTAAGTGTAGAAAATGAATGCGGTAAAAATAAGCAGACCATTTTAAATTTTTTAACCTCAGTTTTCTCTTCTTTTAGTAAAAAGAATAATATCCATTACTACTAGGCCTACTAGGACTCTTAGCACAATGCTACTGTTATTATATTACTCTATACTTCAGTGAGATTATCAGGATACATGAAGCCAATATGATATAAACAGATACAAAAGAAATATCATCCTTTGATATAACTGATGTTCATATAACTTCTGATTGAAATGTAATGACATATACAATTTCTAAACTTTTAAGAGGAAGATAAAAGTAGAAGATACATACTGGAGAAAATATAAAGACACTATATTAACATACAGCATTGATGAAGAGGAAAATCTGTGCTCATTTGACCTTTATGGCTTCTCCATATGGATATCAACTTTAAAACTACTACAAACTGAAAGAATATAAGCCGTACAGAAAACAGACTTACAAAAGGTACAAGAAATACAAAAAACTCATTAGTAGAAACAGGAAAAAAAGAAATTACATGTTCTCCTTTTGTTTCCTCATAGCTAGGGGGAAAGATTGGTAATTTGTGATCACAATAAACTACAGCTTCTTTTTGTCCACGTGCATAACTCAAAAACAAACAATTTTCTCCCTTAAGATCATGGGTGGATTGAGATGATGAAGTAGTAAATATCCTGTTCAATCATCCTAACAAAGGGAAGAGTAGAAAGATAAGGGCAAATATTTTGTCTTCAGCACTACTACCAGGGTCAGAACTATGCAAAAGAAAAAGAAAAGACAATGTTGTAGGTGGTTTAAAAAAGCAGTTACAATCCACCAAATTTACAAAAAATTAAATGAGCTTAGTTCTATTAAATGTATATAATGTATCTTTTCAGCAAACAAAATAAATGCTAATATTTAGCAGAAAGGTTCAATCTGTCTCTAGTTATCCAAATTGTTGAATATGGCTCAGAGTTAACTAGTGTGTTCTTCAACCACATCTAGAGAAGAAGATAAATTTACTTCTTTAATCATGTATATCATGCCTGCTGTTTTTGCTGTTTTCTTTCGTTATGCTACTATTCACTTACTGATTAGTCTTTTTAAATGCTGGTGGTTTGGACTAATACACAATCTAATCAGTTCTCACTGGATATTTGGGGTTTAAGACCTCCTTCAATTGATTAAGTCCACATGGAGAAGAAATAGAATTTTAAAACTGCTTCTATCATGCAAAAGAACCCATTTCTTGACATTCAGAGAATTTAAGGGCAATTTAAGAGCATATAGAGCATGTTCAGACCTCTAATTGCTCCAAATTTATCTGCTAAAATGTCTTTATGATCTATTTTCACCCGTCTGACATCAGCAGCGAATGCTATAACCGAACTGTGTCATCACTGATCTCAATTCTGAGCCATTACAAAAGCCAGTCGCTACTCCGTGCTGCAATTGCTCTGTTATTTTGCTGGCCACGCCTGTGTCCGTACACAGGCCCTGTGCGGCCAGAGCTGCGGCCCGGACGGCTCGACGCAGGGAACAAACAGCACGCATTGCCTCATAGCCTATCATTCGCCATTTTCACATATTTAGAGTGAGGATAAAATTGCAGGCAGTTCTATTTTTAAAGACTCCATCTCCTAGTTTTCTTCCTTTTACCCCAAAGATCATTTTCAGGAACTTAGTTTGCTTACTTACATTTATAGTGCGGATGAGAGAATCAAAGAAATCCACATCTACCCCAACACTGCCCAACACCTCAAAACTAAGTCTTCTCCTAAGAAATGAGAATCAAGCTAAGAAGCAGAGATAAGGCAACTGCATTTGATTCCCGGAATTAGAACTCAGCCTTAAAATAGCTTGAATACATGTTATCATTTCCTATCATTTGGGCTTCATTCTTCATGTAGGCCTGGACCACAATGTGGGGGAAAATAAAAGAATCTGTAATCTGTAATTCAATGGGCCTTATAATTGAACCAGTTGTTGAAAACCAGTACCTAATTTAAGAAATCTCACATTAGGTTTTCGTTCTTTAGCACAAGTGCATGTCTTATTTCATACAATCTCTGTAAAAGTTTGCACTTAGATTTGAAAAGTGAAGTCATTTTAGCACATAATCAGCTTTCGGCTTTAGCAGCAACCACGCTCCCTCCTATTATAAAAATGACTTCGTAGAGAGTGAAACTGTAGTGAAACGTGGGGGTGGCAGCAGGAAGGATCGGACGGACGGACGGACGGACGGACGGAGCAGACGAGCCGTCTCTTCCTCTCGGCTCCACACTTACTGGCCCAGGGTTTACTCAGTCTTTTTTCAAATTTTCCATGCATTTTTTGAGAGAGTGGAAAGAATGGGCTTCCAGTCTCTTCTGCCTAAGATTTCTAAGGCAGGAAAGGCTAAATGAGATCATCATTAATATATTTTGAATTAATGTAGCATCAAAGATAAAGCCAGACATTTATTACAAAGGCTGTGATGACCGATTTTATTTAGTCATAAACTGCAATAGGGGAGGGAATTAGGTAATCGGCTTAACTTCACGGAACAAAAGAAAAAGTCAAGTTTTTTCAAACTATACTCACATGCGAATGGAAAGGAGCTAAAGGGAATTAAGGGGGAGAGAGGCCCCGGCGAGGCCGCCGTGTCCGCTAGTCGGTGCCCACCCTGGCTCCACAGCAGAGGCAGCGACCGCGGGTTGGAGCAGCGGCCACGCCCACAGTCCAGGGTTCGAGGAGACGGTCTGCACCTCTCAGGCCAGACACGATGGCTCCCACCTATTACCCCGGCACTGTGGGAGGCTGAGGCAGGATCCCAAGGTCAAACCCAGGCTGGGCAGCTTAGTGACTTAGCGAGACCTTGTCTCGAATGGAAGATGGAGGATGGGACCCCTGTTTGAAGGCCCTGCTTTTGAGCTTCTCTACATGGAAAGGAAAAGGGAGGAAAGGGAAGGAAGAGGAAGGGAGGCAAAAGAAGGGAAAGGGAGGGAAGAGAATTAAGGAAGAGCAGGGGAGGAAAAGAGGAAAGGGGAGAAGAAGAGAAGAAAGGGAAAGGGCAGGAGAAAGGGAAAGCAAAGGAAAAAGGGAAATTACTTTTAAAGAAGCAGAGAAAGAACCAATCTCAGTTGGCCTTTTCAGATAGCCTTCTATGGGGGGGGGGTGAGGTGTAGAGTCCAGCGTTAGGCTATTAAAGTTTGGTCCAAAAGCCTCCTTTATCAAGAGAACTGGACCAGCATTAGACGTTAGCCATCTGGTGTTGTGGAAGAAACTCAAGCTCAGATGAGAATGCTTCCTCTATCATCATATAGGGTTAAAACTGTAGAAGGTACCAGAAGAGTCTACTTATGTAACAGTTCATTTCTGCTGTGTATATTACTTTTAGAGAAAAGAAAAAGAAAAAACTCTGCTGGCCCCCAAAGAGCATAGCCAGTGGGCCCATCTACCTTATTATAGCTCTTTCTAGAGTTATTTCAGTATCTCTAGCTGCATTTCTCTTAAATGCCTAATGGTCAGATGCTTAGCCCATTATAACACTATTTTCCCCCAAGAGAAATGAGTCAAATATGAGGCTGTAGAGAGCTTCAGCAGAGAATGATGAGTGCATTTGATTTGTTTAATAATGATAACCTCTACATGTTCTTATCACCTTTTCTAAAGTAAAGAATTTCAAACTGAAAGACCCCGAGAGAGCATTTCTCTGTAAAATCTTATTTGGCTTTCATGAAAAATTTAAATGTGAGTTTTTGTAAATGCAAATGAAAATATTAAAGGTGCTCAGTATATTCAAAGAGCAGATTGCTATTTTTCATGCAATAATGTTAATGTGCTTTACCCTCCACAGTGGTACCATAATTAAACCTGTTGGCATTTCCATTTCAAACCTAGTCATAAAAATTCCCTCTGAGCAATCATGTACCATTCCAAGACTCAAACCAGTAGTTTCTCGTGTTTAGGAACAATATTTGAGAAAGTTTTAGCAGGGGGTCAAGTTCCAAAAAGGCAAAACATTTAGCAGAATTTTTGCTTTATTTCACCCTAGATACTTATTTGCTCTCTGAAAACTAAATTCAATCTAATGTGTGATGTCTATAAATAGGAGAGACATGTAGCATGAGAACAAGATTCAAGTTCATAGTGGAAACAGGAAACAGTTCATTATATACTGATGTATCTGGTTTCACTGGGCTTACAGTTTAAGTAATTTGGAAGGGCAATTAAGAAAAAACAAGCTTACAAATACAAAATTAGAAATGAAAGTGACTATTTAGAATGAGAAAAGTAATCACAACAAGCTACCGTGCTTGAAAGGCTGAGAGATAAATCCAAAAATATAACAAGATATACTCATAAAATTAGCTGTTTAACACTCCCATACTTTTCCCCTGACATAATTTGGACCACCACTTTATACAACAAAGGATTTGCAATACTATGCTGCACAAGGAGAATTCTACAGGTCTTTCCCATCAGGTTGGCAAATTCTTTATAAAAGGCCAGAGAGTGAATATTCTAGCCTTTGTCAACCTTGGAGTCTCTGCCATAACTATTTATTCTGTTATCATAGTGCAAAAGAAACCACAGTACGTAAGTAGGTGAGCATGGTAGTATTCTAATACAACATGTATATGGACCTTGAATTTTGAATTCAGGACTTTGAGCTTGCCAGGCAGACACTGGGGCTAGTGAGCTAAATCCCTGACCCCCTGAGATTTTTGAATATGATGCATATGCTTAGAACCTTCCATCCCACAAAAGCAGATAGAAAATTTTTTACCACAAAATCAACATAACTACTGACGCTAGTTCAATTATGTGATTGCAGAGCTTAATTTATACTAAGAACTATAATAAATAGCAACTGCATAGCACAAAGAACTAAGGATTAAAGTTGTGGAGGAAAACAGAAATTCATGAAGTCTCTTATTGTTGTGTATGGTACTGATGGCTGGTGGGCATGAACTACAGTGCCTGGTATTGTGTTATGTGGTTAGCAGGGATCAAACTTGAGACCTTGTGGTTGCAAGGCAGACATCAGAACCACTGAGCTAAATCCCTGGCCCTAACACTTTTCAAAATATCTTTTTTGGGGGGGCAATAAGTAAAATATTTCAAAGGTAGATTACAAGGTCATAAACACAGAATCTGTTCTGATGTAGGATAACTGTATTCTGCTTGGTGCCATCGCTACTGTACCAGACAGCACTTTTATGAGTTTCCAGTGGAGGAGAAATTATAAGAGGAGAGTTTCAGGTTTTAGCATTTTCATAGGTTAGAAAACAACCAGCACGTCCCTCCAGCTTTCTATAAAATTCTCTTTGTGTAACTAGAGTTATTTGAGGGCTAATGAATCTGCAGTTCCAACTTCTTTCTTGTCCTTTCTTTCTGCATTTCTTTTAGCCTTAGGATCCTCCCAATATATGTCTAATCTTAACCCACATGCTTTTGAATGTCTACTGTTTTCCTAATATAAACTTAATAGCTTTTTTCACTATTGTGACTATCCATGTAAAGGATAATTAACTCCAAGAAATTACTATTTTTTAAAGACTTAGACACTATAGGAAGAGTACAGGTACACTGAAGTGTGTTTTACATCCTATTAAGCTAAATGCTATATTGAATTTTAAAATACATGCCAATGAGTCTTCCTGGCTTTGAAAAAAATTAAAATGCAAGATATTAGGTAAAATATAAACAAAGTCAGATAATTTAGAAAATAGAAGTAGTATCATTATCCCAAAAGTATAGACCTTTAATATAGTCTTCAATTTTTTTAATTTTTAATTTCTTTTCTCAGTACCAGGGATTATAACTCAGGCCCTTGTGTGTCCAAGCTTGTCACGGTACTACTTCAGCTAAATCCCCAGACCTAGTCTTCAATTTTTAATTACTTGAAATTATAAGCTAGCCTATAGCATTTACAGTATGGTTTGCTTTCTAAACCTAAAGATATCATAATATAAAAATGAAAATGTCTTTTCTCTCATTTGTCTTATAAAGGTATCATTATCATGCTATTCTTACCTTATCTGTACCTTGTAGATGCCAAGTCAATACTAGAAACATGGCTTAATTAGGGACCAAAATAATATTTTTGTAATTATATTCCCCATTATACTTATTTATCTATCATAATTATGTTAAGGAGTTAATTTTATGTGTGATTCTATTGTCTGAGTAGCACACATTTTCCACACTCTGGAGAGCTTTAGGAATATGTTTGGAGAAAATGCTTAATTGGCAACAGTGTGAATTCTGACATCTTTCTTCATGGATCATGGAATATTCTTTTGCTGACACACATAACCTCAACAATTTGATGAAGAGAAAACCTTATTTGCCCCAATCGTCAGAGCAGAATCACAAGGTCACAAAATGGTGAAAAAAATCAAAATTTTTTGTTTTTTGTTTTTTTAATAACTGTCATAACATAAGCCAAATTTATCTAGTAGCACTAAAAAAAAAGTTTTGTACTAAAATGTGTCACTCACAAAATGTGACTATCTCATGGATAAAAACAACTTGGAATCCTAGAAATTCTCACTTTAGTTGGAATAAGCTTGGGGCATAAACATGCTTCAGGAAGTATGAGGCACTTCTGCCATCATGCCAGTGATACCATCCATGTTGGCACTTGTGCTGTGCATGATTTTCCTGACAGAGCATGTGCTAAAATTCTAGACTCTTTAGGTAGGTTTTCAGAGTCACCTATTAGGATTTATGCTGAGTGATTGATCATCTTCTTCTTCT